>CP136063.1:240813271-240977387 GCA_032622095.1 Siphonodentalium dalli | reverse complement strand
GTGCCAGTAGGAAGTTGCTTAGGCTCAATTGGTTATTGACACACTCACTCACTGTCACATCACTAAGTATAGTTTGATGCTTCGAACAGCACAGTACCTTGTTCACAGGTTTCTGTATTCAGGATGTAGGGAATTACCATCCACTATATTTAATTTTCTTATATTATAGTCATTCTGCCCACGTGGGGGGGGGGGGGGGGGGTATGCAGAATTTGTGTTATGTAATCATGTCCATCAACATGCTGGTTTCTGGATGATAACATGAGTTTGGATTATTTTATCACAACTAAACTTGGTGTGGCTCAGTCATACCAAAATAGTTGAAAATACAGGTCAATTTCGAATATGGGTTCAGTCTGATGATTTTTTACCAGAGTATATGGGCCTTTTTCAACTTGGAAAATTCTATTTTTACGTCAACATTTTGGTTTCCGGATGATAATTTGAGTATGTGATTATTTGATCACAACTAAACTTGGTATATGTGGATCAGTCATACCAAAAATACACTGATGTCAAGTTCAAATTTGGGTACGGCCCGATGATATTTGCTAGAGTTATGGGCTTTTTTCGACTTGAAAAATTCAATTTTTAGTTGACTAGTTTATTTCATCGGAACTAAATTTGTTTTGTGAATTTCTCAACCCAAAATACACGATAATTTAAAATTTGGGTTCAGCATGAGGATTTTTTGCAAGAGTTAGGGGCCTTTTTTGACTTACAAAATTAATTCTTTTGATTTCCGAATTATAACTGCAGTTTAGTTTCCTTGATCACCTCCCAAGATTTTGAATTTGATCTCTGAGAGCCAATTCTCTTTGATAGAAATTGAAAGATGACAACTATTTACTTTGCAGACGGGCATATTAAGCCACGCCTGGTGGTGCTCTTGCTAATGTTATGACTGACTCATGTTTGCTATAAGCTAAGTTTAAAAATATCAAATTAGGTTTCATAAAAAATCATCACGACTCCCAAATACATCGCTAAAGGCATTTCCACAGCTGTCCATCAAATATTATTAGTAGATATTTTGTACCAATCAGCGACTGGGCTGGTCGCTTGTTGCATTGCAAATGATTTGTTCACACTAATTTGATATCCGTGCATACTTTCAGTGTTATTTTCAAACAACTTATTTTTTTGTCAAATCATAATGCACTGAATGTTTTATATGTGCAATGGTGTTGTAGACTCATCCATGATGTTTTATATGTGCACTGGTGTTGTAGACTCATCCATGATTTATCATTTTTTATTTTGCGTGACACTCGTCATATTTTTCATTATCAAAGATGATTAGAAAGTATGTTCTCGTGTTTACGACAGCATATATATGTAGGCGCTGTAAAACTACCTAAACTATTTTTGCAGAAGTTTTGTCTCTTAGCAACCGTCAGCTAACATTAAAGGTACTCAATCCGATTCGACGGGCCCCATATCATCAGATTCCAACAACAAATTTCAAACAACAAACCAAAAATGCCGCTTCAGTTATCAGAATCGATTAATTGCCCAAAAATAATGCTAACCACAGTCAACTATAGTATAAAATTGCCCAAAACCTGTTATTTATCAACATTTTGTTCAACGAAATTATGCCAGTTGTCAAATATCTGACACAAAAAAGCCACTGGATTTTAGAGTTATCGATCTTCATCCGCTATCTGGTCAGATAAGTTCTTCTCGTCGGTAGTTTACTGGGCGACTTAAAATTAAAATAATAGATTTCAAACATCGATATCTGATCACTCCTAGCTTTGATGGGTGGGTTCCTCGACTCGAATCAAATTTCTTTTACCCCCCGAAGCCAAGGAAATAGTAATTTGCGAGCGTCAATTCGGATTGAGTACCTTTAATATGTGTGGAAATCTCCAATGACAAATACAGTAATGCCCTAATTAATCGGCTCCTTTAACCACATCATAATTATGGGTAACTTTTCAGGATTTAGTCGGAAATATGGCTTGTTGCCATTCATCGGAAAGCTCTCACCGAGAGCTTTCCGATGAATGGCAACAAGCCATATTTCCGACTAAATCCTGAAAAGTTACCCATAATTCTGATGTGGTTAAAGGAGTCGATTAATTAGGGCATTAGTGCCGCATTACTGTAAGCTCATTCAGCTGACATGTTGCCTTGTACACACTTTAGAAGACTCACTTCCCCAACACCCTCCTCATACAACATGAAAGGTATGTTGTACTTTGATGCCACCACCAAAGGGAATTTCTTCTCTGTTGTTCCGGTCCCGATTAATCTTTGCGTTCCATTCTCTTGGTCCGTCAGCAAATAGTGGTTCGGGCCTCCTTTCTTCAGAGTTCCATAAACAAACACAAAGTGCATCTTCACTCTATGATCTTACAATCTCTCTGAAATATAACTACATAAAATGGATATGTAAAAGCTAGATTTCTATGGCCGGGGGGGGGGGGGGGGGGGGGGGGGGGGGTGTAGGTCATAATTCTTATATAATATTCGAATTAAATATGTAAATTTTTATCTTGCATTTTTTTTCTTGTGAAGTGAGTGGTTCGGGGGGCTAGCCCGGGATTGTCGGAAGCACCGAATGGTCCTCCCCTTAATCCCTCATATTGTTGCCTTTATTGGTGAATAAAAAAAGAAGAAAAAAAAAGTGAGCATTTTTATGATAGATGGTTATTTTTTCTTCTTTCTTTTCTTTTTTGGGTTTGGCTTTTCTGTTGATGACTCAGGAGATGATGTAGGTGAAGGATTTCTCTGCTGATGCTGCTGTATGATATGTTGAACTTTCGCTTCTTGCTCTTTCTGGTATCTTTTAGATTCAGCGATGGTGTTTTCAGCAGACCGGATGACGTCTTCAACAGACCGAGTGGTGTCTGTGCTGTTGTTGGTGCTGGTGGAGCTGGCGGACACCGGGATGTTCTGATAGTCCGGTGTCCGAGGTGTATAACTGTCCAGTTCCACGTCGAAGCTGGCGGCAGGAACATCTGGGGTGGAATCCACGTCCCTGTCTCCGCTAGCCTCGACGACGACAGCGGGGACCTCCGGCAGATCCACGGAGTCCCTGCTAGCTGGTACTATGTCGTCAGTCTCCATGCGGGTCGAGTCGTCTGGGCGTCTCTCAGACAACTTCGACCCGCCGGCTATGACTGTTGACGGCTGAACCACAAGGGGAGGGGTGACTGGCAAATCAACAGTCACCCCCCTCTTCTTCCATTTGGCTCGTCTAGCGGCGTCCCTTCTTTTTCTCGCAGGCGTCTTTTTCGTGGGCGGCCCCTTCTTCTTCCCACTCAGGTGACAGGAGGCAGTCTTGGAGTTGGTGTCCCGGGTCTGTGATTTCTGGTTTCCAGCATCTTCGACTCGGAACTCCAGACAAAGAGTCAGATATCCCCTGCTAGACTGGAGAGACCAATTAGCAATGTCCAATATCCGACTTCTTTGCACTGCGGCCAACACGGCGTCTGGGATTAAATCCATAAGCCTAATCCAAAACCGTCTCACTGGCGTTAAGCACGAGGGCAGCTGCACCCGGAGGCGCGGCCACACGACTCACCCGTGCTCAAGGCTCTGACCGAAGAGGAACTAATAAGGATCGAAGCAATCACGACCGTTTCGCTCCACTCTCTTATACAGTTTACTTTGTATATATACGCCAGTTTGAAAAAAACAAAACAGTGGTATTATGTTATCAGTCTAGCTGTCCGTCTGTATGTTAACATTTTGTTAAGCTGGATTATTTGATCTGAATCAAAGTTGGCACGTGTGAGCCCAGATAGAAATACAACCAAGCTGGACCAAGTTATAATATAGGATCTATTTTTTTTACATGAGTTACGGCCGTTTTTTTATTAGAATTTGCTCGATTTCATAACATTTTGATTTCCGACATTTTGGTTTAACTCCAGTTTTACACCAAAGTCATTACTAGTATGTGTGTTCCCAGCTGAAATAAAGGCCAAGTTCGAATATGGTCCGTCCAATAATTTTTACATTAGTTTCGGCCCTTTTTCGACTTCGAATTTTCCCGATTTAATAAGATTTTGGTTTCCAACCGATAACCCTGTTTGGATTATTTGATCAGACACAAAGTTGGTATAATTGTTACCCAGTCAAAGACACTAACCAAATTCAACAAGAGGTTGCACCATTGGTGCTGGGATACCCACATGGTGAAAATTTAAATATGGGCAGGTCGGAAACCAAATTGTGAAAACGAAAACTTGATGAACGAACAAATTACTTGACAATTCTAACGAACGACGGTCGGATATCCAACATTTTCAGATAAAGAAAGAGGGATAACTCTTGAACGGAAATGTAAACAACGTCAATGAATCCTCCTTTGAAAGCCCTCCTGATCCCAAACCAGCATACCAAATTTCTTCGAGATTCGATAACCCATGGTTAGATATATCAGCGGACGGACATAAATCCAACATTTTCAGATAAACAAAGAGGGATGACTCTTGAACGGAAAATGTGAACGTCCATGAACACTCTTTTGAAAGCCCTCCTGGTACCAAACCTGCATACCGAATTTCATTGAGATCCGATCACTCATTGCTGAGATATGAGCCGACGCACGGGCAGACGGACGCATGTAATCCATGCAGTATACCCCCCCTTTTGTATGGGGGTATATATAAATATGGGTTTCCACACAATCGAAGATGAGTGCTCGGTAATAATTATATGAATATTCAGAAGGGAAGGCCATTTTCCAATAACCCTGTGTGCTTCCGAATTAACTTGCATTTCGACGGAAAGTACCGAGGTGTCCGATTGGCCATGGAAATGAAATTAATGAACGCATCGCATAATGGAATGTAACATACGAAACTGGCGAGAAAATAGTTTGCACTGGTCCAACATGTCAACATGCATGCGACAACAGGGCTTCACCAATTTCTGATTATTATGCAATGGTCAACATTTTTATAAAGAAGAATACAATCAGTGATGAGTAGTATATATAGAGACAATCAACAGGAACATACTTATGGTGTCAAACATTGTATGCCAAATTGGATCGACTATTCCGAGGAACAGGAACAGGTTCCGGGTTACAAGTGGTGATTCTGGGATATCCAAAGAGATATAAACTGCATGCCACGCCGAAAAAGACAGAGATTCGAAGCGCGAAATTATTATTATCGGTCTCAGTTGTCTGAGAGTTAATTAATCCCAACAAACGGAAATAAATTAAGATATCCCGATATAGGGCTTCGTAATTAACACTATATTCTCTGAGAATTTGTCATGTAGACTTTGGATATATTTCACCCCAAGCTCCATCATTCTCGTTATCCGTAAAAGGGTTGAAATTGAGAACCTTTCACGTAGTGAAACATCGTGCATCTTGTAACGGTATATATATATCGTTGTGTATACGACGGAGGAATGAGGATATGTTATCACCACCCGATACAAATTCTGGTGAGATTTAAATTTTATAGTATGATATGAAGCCCTAAAATAAAAGACCAACTGTTATTACGCGTATTGTGTGCTGCATTATTGTAGTCTGGTACCACTGACCACAATTAGTCACGTGTCGAGACTATTAATAGAGACCTTTCGCAAAATCACGAATACGATTACGGATACGGAAATATCCTGCCAGTAAAAAACTTTGAGAAGAAACAAGTACCTGTGATTTTGAAGTAATTGAAATTAGACCCTAATTACAATTACAATTACATCCTAACCAATTACAATTACATGTAATTGAGAATAAACTCAATTACCAATTACATGCAATTACTTGAAAAAAATGTAATTAATTACAATCAATTACAATTACAAATTACAATTACCCCATCCCTGGCCCAGTATACGGCCAAAATTCGATCTTTACGCATCGGGGTTCTTATGTGAGACGAAATATACCCCACGCAGTATAATTATGTGCAGATGTGTCAAGAATGCGCCATCGGTCCTGCTTGGGGACGCTCTAACATTATCCGTGTGGTGTATTACACACGGATAAGAACATGGGATCTGAACGTACGAGACACGCATTATTTTGTCCATCAAATATATGTGTAACTGAATAGAGTGGGGCATATGCCGTCTCACAAATGAGCCATCGTAGGTAAATTGTGATGTGTCCACCTTACTATATATAGGACAATATATCCTATCCGTATTCGTAATAGTGATTTTTGCGAAAGGTCTCTATTGCCTCGACATTACTACTGCTATACGTGTATAGTATGTAACGGTCATACGATACCTGTGTGAAGGGCACGTGGTCATGCGTCTGTTCCAACTCGTGGCTCCGTCGATCTCCACACACAATATATTACACAGATATAGGAATATATATATGTAGATAACACGATTGTTACTGTGTGTTATGTATGCACTCTTACGTATTGTTTGTTGTTCAACAATGTCAATGGGTCGAATAAATGGAAATTGTCCGAATCCAATATACGACATGCAAGTAGTTAGTACAACCGAAGGTATCTGGAGAAGTCGGCCCCGCGCGAAGTCGGCCCCGTACGAAGACGGCCCCACGCGAAACCGAATACACGTGTGGGGTGACCGGTAAACAATGAGTGAGAATAACTTACTGAGGAACCCTGACACGCTGTCCTTTGTGTGTATAATTATACCGTATATATAGTTTATCTGTTTGCTGCTCTTCAAGTGGTTTCAAAAATCGATATATTTATATATGCAACATTCAATCTGACACCTCGGTACTTTCCGTCGATTCGGCCGAATGTATGGTAAGCCGATTCGACGAGTGTGACGATTGACGCAACACTGTGAAGTTCTATATAGCGTGTAGAATTGCGCCCCTATTTATGATCCTTGGTTATACACTTCAAACAAAGTTGCTAAAGAACCACACTAAGATCCATTAGTCGGTTCTTGGCGGTCGTATAACCGACAATTAAAGGGGTACTGTACTCAAATGCTGTTATTGGTTTCTATAGTCTCTGCTTCGTAGAATAAGGTAACCAGATTTCCATTATTTGAAAGTCTGTTGGGTGCGAAGTAATGTTACGGGTGGCAGATTAGCCGAAATGTGAAAACAGAACTATATCGTCATCGAGTAATTTTTGTAGTTTTTTTTCACACAAATGTATAAATAAATGTCACTTTACTTGCATACTTGTCCAATATACTCATTTAAGTTATTGTATAGTCACTAGTCAGTGAGTGTCTTGAGTTTACGCGCCGTATCAACATTATTATTTACACGATCATGTGGGCCACGCGTTGCCCAATCCACTGTCTGTCATTTAATTTGATTACGTCTTGTACACGGAAATTCGTAATTTAATTTATGGCTGGAGCCATAAATTAAATTTATATCAAATTATTAACTTTGATTATAAAATAACCTGTTAACCTGAATGTTTACAGAAGACATCTTCGACTCAAATTACTTATTTTTCTATATATTATTGATGTTAGATCGTTGCTATCACCGGGAATTTAATTAAATTGGCGTGCAGTACCCCTTTAAGGAAATGAAGTGTATCATAATATTAACCCTCTCTTTACTAAATATGTATTGACGAGTATAGTTCCCTTATAAGAAGTGCTCAGGCAATAAGTTAATTATGCTATGAACAATTCGCACCAATAAGTAGGAATCCTATTGCGCCTGTATTATCATTTCATCTGTCTGTCGTCTGCTGCCCACCAATAAATAATATACCATTTCAGTGTACAGTGTATATGATGTAATGTTATTTCAATATACTTCTCACATGATGTGACATTACCAGTTCTGATTGAAATCATACTCAGACGATCCACGTACTGAGTCTGACGAAATGGGTTAAGGATTCCATTACTACCAGCAGAAATTACGTGTTTGCCAGCCAATCGCAATATCATCAGTCAAGCGATGTAACCAATCAGGCGATAGTCGCATGGAATCGCCAAAGACAAGGGGAATTCCTTCAGTCAGCGTGATTCCAGTAAACCCCAAACCAATAGATTAAATACACTTCCACTCATACTTTTTAAATAATATATTGACAATTGAAACTGTTTAGTCGGCACCCTTAATGCTGACTAATGTATATCTCTCAATGATAGAATATTTGATGCAGATAATGTTAGTTCTCTGTTAACCGTGTTGCTTGACAAAGATTTGACTTTGCTAATTTGCAACTAAACTTTTGATTCAAACTGAAGGTCTGACTCACAAATGGTAAACCTTTTATCATGTTGAGCGCTAGTAACAATTATTTGCATAAAATATGTGTTGCCTGCGAATGTGATTGTTATATCTTGTGTTTTTATACAATCTAAAGAGGAAGCGAATATGTATGTTTTCAATAATAAGAGAATAAAAGGGGCGTGGTTTAAAGAAGAACACCAGCAATAGATAATCCTTTGCGAAAAGCTCTACTAGTTTCTGAATTAGATTATCATTCGTTAGGACCTGTGGGTGTGAAGAAAATATTTTGTACATATGCATGTATTTGACCACCGGTCAAATGGGTGGATATTAAACAGTATTCTTCCCCGTTCTATGCTTCTATTGAAAACTTCTTGATTATATCTGGCTTCAGATCACTAATGGCATTAGCAGTTGAACACTTATTATATGCATCGATCTGCATAAATTGGGTCATTATTGAGTGGAGCCCATCTAGTTATCTCAGGACAACTGATATCATGTTATTGATATATTAACAGGATAAGTTTTATATATTATAATACTATATTGATTTGCTATATATTTTTCCAGTTAATTATAAATTATTCCCTCAAAACTTATTGACCATGATGTTATATATGGACTTGAGACCTCGGTTTAATCTACGGCAAATTAAAACACTATAGTATTGCAACACAAATATTCACCCACCTGCATGTACCAAAATAGTGTTATTTAGGCTACTGGACAATAGAACAGTCTCAGTGTTTGTATGTACTTATGAACAAAACCCATTAACAAAATATTGCAAGCACCGGATAAACACCCCGGCCCTGTGTACGAAATGTTTTTCGTCGGACTCAGTATGTGGATCGTCTGAGTATGATTTTAATCAGAACTGCGACATTACATGTACAAACAAAGACAAACATAAGATATGCAACATATACAAACTGAACCATCAATAATAATATATAACAATGTCCTGATATTTAATAATTAATTGTCAATACTTAAGAATAACACTTGCAATTAATTTATAAATAATGTATACAGATATATTCATAATTGATAACCATTATACTGAGTATATATATTATATATGTTTTTATCTTTGATAATTTCTCGTAAGCTGGTGAGCAGAATGATGGTCTTTTGATCATATATTCAAGCTGCTTTATATAAGCAACAATAGAAATGTCACACTTACCCAGGTAACACTTGAAACGACCCAGCATTGAAGCAATACAATATTTATATTCCCAATCAGATGATTGTTTCAAATTGTATAGTGAGCCTAGTCGGGTATTACAGCTAATAACCCTTTCAATACTAAAGGATTCTCCTGCGGGTGCAGTTGGAAAATCCAAGGATCACATGCAGCCCCAAACGGAGACCCTCTATGCACGTCGCTGATGACTAATCAACCAGGGTTGGGGCGATTACATGCAAGTGTAATCGATTACGATTACAATTACTTTTGATTTACTCGATTACGATTACGATTACTGATTCACATTTTTTTCAATGTAATCGATTACGATTGCAATTACTTTAGTAAATATAATCGATTACTTTTTGATTACATCTGATTACAATTGTTAGTTTCCAATCATTTTGATCGCATAGGAATAAATAATGAAATAAAGCAAATTAGAATATCAAATTTGATTGAAAAAAGACATCACTACATAACATGGAAACAAGGAACGACTGAAACAATAGATAGAAGCAAGCAATAAACATATAATCTTTTTATATTTACATGTATTGGTGAGGTATCATCATGAAGTTATGCACCAACTTATTGGGAATATATTATGTTTTATGTGTATTTATTTATGTAAATATATTTTTAATACAATTTGAATTTTCTTACATGTATTGAAACTAACGCATAATATTTATGAAAATATCATTAGAAACAATTATAAATTATTATGTTCTGTTGGATTCAATGCCCAAAACAATGAAGATAACACTAAGGTTTATTTGCTATCATTCATTGATATCCTGATGAGGATCAAATGAGGCTTAACTCCATGAGTGTACTAAATGACAAACCAGATAATTAGGTCTACCGATGTACGTCACACCTGCTTTGTTTAGTTAATTAGCCCTATTGTACGTGTGACTCTACAGCTATTGTCTGTATCATAAGTTTATTGCCATACTGTATTCAACATTTCAGTAATTGTGTGTTGTTATGTGTCCACTGCTAGAATGTACACAAAACACATGTAAAAATTGTACTAACTTTCTGATATGTTGTTTGTAGCTGTGCACACTCCACAGTACTACAGTATGAGACTATGAGCATCCAATAGCCATCCATATGGATATTTTAGTAAAAGTAATCAACATGTAATCATGACTACAGGTACATTTGAAAGTAATCAATTACGATTACGATTACTTGTAATCAAGAAATGTCATGATTACTTATTACAGGCGATTACTCCAAATTTTTTAATCGATTACTTTGATTACGATTACTAATTTCGATTACCCCAACCTTGTAATCAGCTGTATGGAAGATAATGCTCTGTTTACAGGAGTGAATGCGGTACAATGGCACAACAAAGAAATATATCGTATACGTTTGTGCACTGACATATATTGAACATTTTAGGGTGATACATGAAGGTGATAATTAAAAGAACGAAAAACATCTAGCCACTTCCCTGTGTATAAAGTCAAAGAGCTATACTTAGAATTCAAGCTAGCATTCGTATCTATCAAATAACAATTGGAAATTCAAGAAACCCTATTCGACACCATTACACTTCTATTCATTCGTTTTTTACGCCAGAAAATTTTGAGAAAGAACCAGTAAACCCACTTATGGAATTTTCTGACAGACTTCTGAATGAGGCTGTTTTACCAGGTTTCGTGTTGTTCGACACCAGAATATTCGAGAAAAAAAAATCACCTTTAATAAAGGGTGTTTTTGGCTTCATTGCCAATTAGCGGTGAAAATAAAGGAGCTATTTCGAAAATAAGCTTTTCTACGGTCATTCTGATCGCATTATTTTGGACATTCGTGTGGTGTATTGCATTGTTCGTGGACATTCGTGTGGTGTATTGCATTGTTCGTGGACATTCGTGTGGTGTATTTCATTGTTCGTGGACATTCGTGTGGTGTATTTCATTGTTCGTGGACATTCGTGTGGTGTATTTCATTGTTCGTGGACATTCGTGTGGTGTATTTCATTGTTCGTGGACATTCGTGTGGTGTATTTCATTGTTCGTGGACATTCGTGTGGTGTATTTCATTGTTCGTGGACATTCGTGTGGTGTATTTCATTGTTCGCGGACATTCGTGTGGTGTATTGCATTGTTCGTGGACATTCGTGTGGTGTATTGCATTGTTCGTGGACATTCGTGTGGTGTATTTCATTGTTCGTGGACATTCGTGTGGTGTATTTCATTGTTCGTGGACATTCGTGTGGTGTATTTCATTGTTCGTGGACATTCGTGTGGTGTATTTCATTGTTCGTGGACATTCGTGTGGTGTATTTCATTGTTCGTGGACATTCGTGTGGTGTATTTCATTGTTCGTGGACATTCGTGTGGTGTATTTCATTGTTCGTGGACATTCGTGTGGTGTATTTCATTGTTCGTGGACATTCGTGTGGTGTATTGCATTGTTCGTGAACATTCGTGTGGTGTATTGCATTGTTCGTGGACATTCGTGTGGTGTATTTCATTGTTCGTGGACATTCGTGTGGTGTATTTCATTGTTCGTGGACATTCGTGTGGTGTATTTCATTGGTCGTGGACATTCGTGTGGTGTATTGCATTGTTCGTGGACATTCGTGTGGTGTATTGCATTGTTCGTGGACATTCATGTTGTGTATTGCATTGTTCGTGGACATTCGTGTGGTGTATTTCATTGTTCGTGGACATTCGTGTGGTGTATTTCATTGTTCGTGGACATTCGTGTGGTGTATTGCATTGTTCGTGGACATTCGTGTGGTGTATTGCATTGTTCGTGGACATTCGTGTGGTGTATTGCATTGTTCGTGGACATTCGTGTGGTGTATTGCATTGTTCGTGGACATTCGTGTGGTGTATTTCATTGTTCGTGGACATTCGTGTGGTGTATTGCATTGTTCGTGGACATTCGTGTGGTGTATTTCATTGTTCGTGGACATTCGTGTGGTGTATTTCATTGTTCGTGGACATTCGTGTGGTGTATTTCATTGTTCGTGGACATTCGTGTGGTGTATTTCATTGTTCGTGGACATTCGTGTGGTGTATTGCATTGTTCGTGGACATTCGTGTGGTGTATTTCATTGTTCGTGGACATTCGTGTGGTGTATTGCATGGTGATGCATTTGTACAACAACCATCGTTGATGGACATTAAAGGCCCACTTAATTTTCGAGTCGCCGATTATTTTTTTTTATAGTGACTTGATATACGGGTTTAATAAGAAACTATGCCATAAAATATGATTAAAATACTATACTTCATCACTAGTTGAAACATCTGTGTCTCAGAAGATGCCCACAGAGAAATAGAAAACTGCTAAGACATCCCCCCTTTGGCACACAGAATGCATCAGAATTCAAACTTTTTCAATGGAAGGGGAAGAACTCTATCTTTAATATATAGAGTTATTCCCCTGCATTGAAAATAATACTGATTTTTACTTCAATCTTGATGATAAATGGAAAATGTCTTATGCACTGTTAACGTATTTGGTGTCCAATTGGATGGGGTATCATTAAATCATGTTTTAATTTCATTTGGACAAGCCTTAGTAAATTGGTGGACAAATATATGTAGATCTGGTTTCGATATTGTTGCTCTGTTCATGGCTTTGTTCATGCTAGTTTGTACAGTAGTGTATTGAATTTAGCACGACACTTTACAAGTATAGTGGTATGCTAAATTTAGCACAACACTACACAATATAGGACACAGCTCTCGACCAATCGGAAGGCGCCATTTCTGGGTGAGGTTAAATATATATCATACAATATTGTTTAATTCCTAGTCCATTTTTTCCCCATTTGAGTGTATATTGGAGAGAAGTATCATATAAACTAAACTACCGACTAAGGTTATCGACCAATTGTTTTACAGTATTTGGTAATTTACAACTTATGGTTAAATTATGTTGATTTGATCAGAATATTCTTCCGGTGAGATGTCCTTTGGATTCACATATGAACTTCCTTCAGAATAATTTGTATGAAACTTGAGCTCTAGCATATGTGGTTTGAAGTCTTTTAGAATATAACACCAACATTGGAATACATCGTTTAACCCGGTGACATTTATTAGTGTTCTTTGGTACAGGTGGTGGTTCTTTTCTAATTCGTCCAGGGTGTCCAACATTGTGTCATCGACCTCGTATATTTCCCCTTGCACATGCTGAAAAAGAGATAATTATCAAGTGAACATGACACAATCTAGCTGGCGATGGACAGCGCGGGCAATTGCCTGGTCTGACTTGACCACAGTCACCCACTTTTAGAAATATTAGAAATAGTAGTACCCAATTTTAGGATTTTGCCATAAAGGTACCATGCATGTTCATTAACTTGTTTCAGCTCAAGGCTTGAGTTATTCCCATGAGTTACGTCCATTGCCCATTAATGCGTCCATCAACACTGAATTTCCTTCGGCGCGCCCTACAGGCCACACCAAACACCCGATAGTCACAAAACTTCATATGCAATTTCGGGGTGACCTCTAGATGGGAGATGTCGATATTTTTCTGAATTAATTAAGGTAGCAGTACCGTACACGATTTATCGGGTTGTAGCGGGTCTGATAATAGAACAAATAAGTATTGGGGGGGGGGGCATAGCTGCCAGAGTGGCCTGCACATCTGTTAAAGGTACTCAATCCGATCAGTCGGTCCCCATATGATCAAGACACAACAACAACATTTTTTCAAAATACGCTTTAGTTATCAGAATCGATTAATTGCAACAAAATAATGCTAACCACTGTCATATATATGGTATAAAATTTCCCAAAACGTGTTATTTATCAGCGAAATATGGCCGTATTATCACGAAATTTGGCCGTATTACCACTTGATTTCAGAGTTATCCATCTTTATCCGCAATTTTGGCCAAGACCGTCAGTTTGCCGACGTTTTTGTGAGCCACAAATAATTGCACATCGCGAGAAATAACAAACTTCAAAAATCGACATCTGATCACTCTAAGCTTTGTGGGTTCCTCGACTCGAATCAAATATTTTTTACCCCCGAAGCCAAAGAGATAGTTATTTAGGAGCGTTAATTAGGATAATGCATCTTTAAATGTGACATTACTGGTTTAATGGTTTAATTATTTTACAACACTGGGAAAGTTCACAAAGTAAAATGAAAAATGAGGATCCATAACATGATTTTTGTATTCAGTGCAGATAATTCCTTGTGTTTGGTTACATGAAAATAGCCCGATTTCTCTCCCCTGAATTATGTCATCTGCGCTTTTTAGCTCAACTTACTTTGTAAGTTTGAGCTATTGCCATGGGTTGGCGTCCGTCGTCCGTGTGTGCCTGTGTCCGTGTGCCCGTCAACAATTTCCTTTGGCGCGGGCTACAGGTCGTATCTTTGGTCTGATCTTTATGAAATTTGTCATAAATGTTGACATTGATATTTAGATGGGAACGAGTCATTTTGGGGTCATTCGGCCAAAAAACATGGCCGCTGGTGGCCATCTTGGATTTCAAAATTAAATCCATTGGCGCGGGCCCCAGGCCGTACTGTTTGTGTGATCATCATAAACTTTGTCATGAATGTTGACATTTACATGTAGATGGGAACGAGCCATTTTAGGATCATTCGGCCAAAAAAAATGGCCGCTGGTGGCCATCTTGGATTTTACTCTTTGCATCACTAAATCCTTTGACACATCCTACAGACCCCATCTCTGATCCGATCATCACCAAACTTCATATGGATCATTGGGGTGACATCTAGATGGGAACGAGTCATTTTGGGGTCATTTGGCCAAAAAACATGGCCGCCGTCAGCCATCTTGGATTTTACTCTTTGCATCACTAAATACTTTCACACACCCTACAGACCACAACCCTGATCCGACCATCACCAAACTTCATATTCATCATTAGGGTTGCCCCTAGTTGGGCACGAATCATTTTGGGGTAATTCGGCCAAAAATTAATGCCGCTGGTGGCCACCTTGGATTTCAAAATTGAATCCATTGGCGCGGGCTACAGGCCATACTGTTTAGCTGATCATCATATCATTTGTCATGAATGTTGACATTTACATGTAGATGGGAACGAGTCATTTTAGGATCAATCGGCGAAAAACATGGCCGCTGGCGGCCATCTTGGATTTTACTCTTTGCATCATTAAATCCTTTGACACATCCCACAGACCACACCCCTGATCCGATCATCACCAAACTTCATATGGATCATCGGGTGACCTCTAGATGGGAACGAGTCATTTTGGGGTCATTTGGCCTAAAAACATGGCCGCCGGCACCATATTGGATTTTACGCTTTGCATCACTAAATACTTTGACACACCCTACATACCACATCCCTGATCTGATCATCACCAAACTTCATATGGATCATTGGGGTGACCTCTTGATGAGTCATTTTAGGGTCAATTGGCAAAAAAATATGGCCACCAATGGCAATTTTGGATTTTGGATTTTAATAGACCGATCTATTTGTTTGATCTTCATAAAATTTGTCATGGATGTTGACATTGACAAGTAGATGGGAACGAGTCATCTTGCGATCATTCGGCAAAAAAACATGGCCGCCGGTGGCCATTTTAGAATTTACTCTTTGCATCTCTAAATCCTTTGGCACACCCTACATACCACATCCCTGATCCGATCATTATGAACCTTGTCATGAAATTGAGCTATTGCCATGGGTTGGCGTCCGTTGTCCGTGTGTGCGTGTGTCCGTCAACAATTACCCTTTGGGGCGGGCTACAGGTCGTATCTTTGGTCTGATCTTTATGAAATTTGTCATGAATGCTGACATTGACATATAGATGGGAACGGATCATTTTGGGGTAATTCGGCCAAAAAACATGGCCGCTGGTGGCCATCTTGGATTTTACTCTTTGCATCACTAAATCCTTTGACACATCCTGTATACAGACCACATCTCTGATCCGATCATCACCAACCTTCATATGGATCATCGGGGCGACCTCTAGATCAATTAGTTCCTTTCTTAATTCCCCCATTTACTGTCAACCATTAAATTATTCCCCTACCTAAGTTGAGCTACAGTGTCATTGACACTTTCATTTATATTGCTACGAAAACTTTTTTCTATTTCAAATATTTCTCAGCTCTAACATAACTCTATCAGGTAGAAAAGCTTATTTACTGACATTCGCGCTGTCTTCGCTCTGTTCGTCATATTCTGCTTTAATTTTGGGTGGAAAATTGTTTAATTCAGTAAAAATAAATGCGTAAAATTGGGCGTTTTGTGTGTGTAAACCAAAGGTCATAACTCAGTGGCAAATTATATACAAAGAAGTACAGACATTTGTTTACACCTACCATTTATATATAATATAATTATATATACCACTAGCCGATGAGCCCGACGTTGTCCGGGCTATTCAAAAACCAAATTTCAAGTCGATAGCTCTACCCAGCCCGACGTTGTCCGGGCTATTCAAAAACCAAATTTCAAGTCGATAGCTCTACCCGTTTCCGAGATCTCGTCTGCGCATGCGCGAAGCTGGCGTCGCACGGGCTCGGCGATCCGATAAAATTCGTATCCGGGGCAAGATACATTCCCATACCAAATTTCAAGTCGATAGCTCCACCCGTTTCCGAGATCTGGTCTGCGCATGCGCGAAGCTGGCGTCGCACGGGCTCGCCGACCCGATAAAATTCGTATCCGGGGCAAGATACATCCACATAGCAAATTTCAAGTTGATAGCTCCACCCGTTTCCGAGATCTCGTCTGCGCATGCGCGAAGCGGGCGCCGCACTGGCTCGCCAATACGACAACGTCCACCGCCTGGTCAAACTACACACACGTACCAAGTTTCGTCCCGATCGGTAGAGAATTGTAGATTTGTATAAAGGACATACAGACAGACAGACAGACAGACAAACAGAGGTCTTCAAAATATATAATAGACTAGCATGTTAGCCCGCCACCGGCGGCGTTTGTCCGAAACATTTTGAATTATTTTGTTTTTATTTATATATTTTTAATATTTTAATTTAATGTTTTTAAAATTTAATTTATGTTTTTTTGAATTGGCGTGCTTGGTCAGAAACATGACAATGTTTTATGTTTTGTTTGTGTTTTTCAATGAGTTAATATTGGGTTTTTCAATATTTTACCCTGTCGGGGTCACAATATATAATTTGTGGGTACCCGTTTGGAGGTTAAGACTGACCCGATGAAAAATTCCCCCGTTCCTAGGAACGACAGACATAAGAATGTTTCACACAATGCGACGTCGACGATCCCCGTGTGTTTTTACACTTATATACGAAGTTTGAGCTCACCTAGGGCGGAAAAACTTACCCGATCCGCGTTCTTAGGAACACAACACGCTCCGCGTTCTTAGGAACACAACACGTTCATGTCTATACACGCCCAGACCCAGAAGAGGTATGATTTTATTTAACCTGCACGTGGCCATTGAGCAGCCCCTGACAGAGGTTGTCCACCCTTACGAGATGGTCAATGGTCCCCGCAAAGTTAAACCCGTCGTGAACCCAACCTCGCAAAGAGCGGACAGTCAATTAATCCCGTCGTGAACACCTCACCAACGCGACGTAATTTTGTTTGGTATCATGTGTTGCGTTCTAAAAATAGGAAAGATTCCCGTATACGGAAGTCTCAAAATATATAGTATAGACTAGTATAGACGTTGTCCGGGCTATTCAAAAACAAAATTTGAAGTCGATAGCTCTACCCGTTTCCGAGATCTGGTCTGCGCATGCGCGAAGCTGGCGTCGCACGGGCTCGGCGAACCGATAAAATTCGTATCCGGTGCAAGATACATTCACATACCAAATTTCAAGTCGATAGCTCAACCCGTTTCCGAGATATCGTCTGCGCATGCGCGAAACGGGCGCCGCACAGGCTCGTCAATACGACAACGTCGACCGCCTGGTCAAACTACACACACGTACCAAGTTTCGTCCCGATCGGTCGAGAATCGTAGATTTGTATAAATGACATACAGACATACAGACAGACAGACAAACAGAGGTCTTCAAAATATATATGAGACTAGCCGATGAGCCCGACGTTGTCCGGGCTATTCAAAAACAAAATTTCAAGTCGATAGCTCTACCCGTTTCCGATATCTGGTCTGCGCATGCGCGAAGCTGGCGTCGCACGGGCTCGGCGACCCGATAAAATTCGTATCCGGGGCAAGATACATTCACATAGCAAATTTCAAGTCGATAGCTCCACCCGTTTCCGAGATCTCGTCTGCGCATGCGCGAAGCTGGTGTCGCATGGGCTCGGCGACCCGATAAAATTCGTATCCGGGGCAAGATACATTCACATAGCAAATTTCAAGTCGATAGCTCCACCCGTTTCCGAGATCTCGTCTGCGCATGCGCGAAGCGGGCGCCGCACGGGCTCGCCAATACGACAACGTTCACCGCCTGGTCAAACTACACACACGTACCAAGTTTCGTCCCGATCGGTCGAGAATCGTAGATTTGTATAAATGACAGACAGACAGACAAACAAACAAACAAACAAACAAACATACATACAGACAGAGGTCTTCAAAATATATATGAGACTAGCTGCTGAGCCCGACGTTGTCCGGGCTATTCAAAACCCAAATTTAAAGTCGATAGCTCTACCCAGCCCGACGTTGTCCGGGATATTCAAAAACAAAATTTCAAGTCGATAGCTCTACCCGTTTCCGAGATCTGGTCTGCGCATGCGCGAAGCTGGCGTCACACGGGCTCGGCGACCCGATAAAATTCGTATCCGGGGCAAGATACATTCACATACCAAATGTCAAGTAGATAGCTCCACCCGTTTCCGAGATCTCGTCTGCGCATGCGCGAAGCTGGCGTCGCACAGGCTCGGCGAGCCGATAAAATTCGTATCCGGGGCAAGATGCATTCACATACCAAATTTCAAGTCGATAGCTCCACCCAATACGACAACGTCCACCGCCTGGTCAAACTACACACACGTAACAAGTTTCATCCCGATCGGTCGAGAAACGTAGATTTGTACAGACAGACAAACAGAGGTCTTCAAAATATATATGAGATTGCTATACAGCCCGTATTTCTCATCAGATTTATCCCAAATTTCATAATATTATTCACGATCGGTGTGGCCTCTAGATGCATGGAGTATATTTCAAGGTGAGCTACAGTGTCGTCGACACTTTCATTTTCTGAACACGTCGTTATTAGTCCATGAGCCAGGCTCCCCCAAAATGAAAAATTTGGTGGGCAAATTCTATCAATTTTTTTCTGAAAGCCTATAATCTGAAGTTTATGTCAGTGCTGCATGTGGCACACTGGGGCAGTGTAGCTTAATAATTAGTGTGCAAAATTGTGTTTCCATGGCAACGGAGGGTGGTTTTGGCCGGTATAAAAAATATGCCTATAATGGTTTATAACTTGAAAGTTTAATGAAGTAAGTCTATGTTTGCATCAGTATGGGGTGCTACACTTGGTGCCGTGTCGATAATTTACCAGCAGCCAGTCGGTACCGGCCGGTACAGGGAACCCAGTGCCAACATGATGTTTCTAAATCCCTCAAAACTTGAGCACCATGCTGTTCAGTAAGAAGGATTTAACACTTTCTATACTAAATACTGATTGCAGAGTTATCCATTATAGGGAAATGAGCAGATAATAAGTTTAACAAACGTTGTTGAAATTATTATCTGAATATTTCCCTCCAATAAATAATGTAACCGACACAACTCTTGTTAGATTATATACGTGATGGCAGTAGTAAGACCAGCGTATCGAGGGGACTGAACTCTGCATGCCTTGTAGTTTGCGTACGTCCATGTCACTCCATGATTACATACCTGGTCAAGTGGTCCTGCTGATTTGCTATGATGCTGGTGGGTCCTGCTGATATGATATGATGTTGGTAGGGCAAACTGATGTTGTTAAGAAACTGTACCATGTTTTTTTTCTTCTAAATTACTTGTCATTTTCGCGGTGTTTGTCTATTCTGAACAAATCGAAGAAAACCAATGAAACATTCAAGAACCGATATACTTTATATTATTAGCCATCCCTTAACTAAACCCATTATCTGAATGAAACATTCAAGATCCGATATACTTTATATTATTAGCCATCCCTTAACTAAACCCATTATCTGAATGAAACATTCAAGAACCGATATACTTTATATTATTAGCCATCCCTTAACTAACACCATTATCTGAATGAAACATTCAAGAACCGATATACTTTATATTATTAGCCATCCCTTAACTAAACCAATTATCTGAATGAAACATTCAAGAACCGATATACTTTATATTATTAGCCATCCCTTAACTAAACCCATTATCTGAATGAAACATTCAAGAACCGATATACTTTATATTATTAGCCATCCCTTAACTAAACCCATTATCTGAATGAAACATTCAAGAACCGATATACTTTATATTATTAGCCATCCCTTAACTAACACCATTATCTGAATGAAACATTCAAGAACCGATAACTCTATATTATTAGCCATCCCTTAACTAACACCATTATCTGAATGAAACATTCAAGAACCGATATACTTTATATTATTAGCCATCCCTTAACTAACACCATTATCTGAATGAAACATTCAAGAACCGATATACTTTATATTATTAGCCATCCCTTAACTAACACCATTATCTGAATGAAACATTCAAGAACCGATATACTTTATATTATTAGCCATCCCTTAACTAACACCATTATCTGAATGAAACATTCAAGAACCGATATACTTTATATTATTAGCCATTCCTTAACTAACACCATTATCTGAATGAAACATTCAAGAACCGATATACTTTATATTATTAGCCATCTCTTAACTAACACCATTATCTGAATGAAACATTCAAGAACCGATATACTTTATATTATTAGCCATCCCTTAACTAACACCATTATCTGAATGAAACATTCAAGAACCGATATACTTTATATTATTAGCCATTCCTTAACTAACACCATTATCTGAATGAAACATTCAAGAACCGATAACTCTATATTATTAGCCATCTCTTAACTAACACCATTATCTGAATGAAACATTCAAGAACCGATAACTCTATATTATTAGCCATCTCTTAACTAACAACATTATCTGAATGAAATATTCAAGAACCGATATACTTTATATTATTAGCCATCTCTTAACTAACACCATTATCTGAATGAAACATTCAAGAACCGATAACTCTATATTATTAGCCATCTCTTAACTAACACCATTATCTGAATGAAACATTCAAGAACCGATATACTTTATATTATTAGCCATCCCTTAACTAACACCATTATCTGAATGAAACATTCAAGAACCGATATACTTTATATTATTAGCCATCTCTTAACTAACACCATTATCTGAATGAAACATTCAAGAACCGATATACTTTATATTATTAGCCATCTCTTAACTAACACCATTATCTGAATGAAACATTCAAGAACCGATATACTTTATATTATTAGCCATCTCTTAACTAACACCATTATCTGAATGAAACATTCAAGAACCGATAACTCTATATTATTAGCCATCTCTTAACTAACACCATTATCTGAATGAAACATTCAAGAACCGATATACTTTATATTATTAGCCATCTCTTAACTAACACCATTATCTGAATGAAACATTCAAGAACCGATAACTCTATATTATTAGCCATCCCTTAACTAACACCATTATATGAATGAAACATTCAAGAACCGATATACTTTATATTATTAGCCATTCCTTAACTAACACCATTATCTGAATGAAACATTCAAGAACCGATATACTTTATATTATTAGCCATCCCTTAACTAACACCATTATCTGAATGAAACATTCAAGAACCGATATACTTTATATTATTAGCCATCTCTTAACTAACACCATTATCTGAATGAAACATTCAAGAACCGATATACTTTATATTATTAGCCATCCCTTAACTAACACCATTATCTGAATGAAACATTCAAGAACCGATAACTCTATATTATTAGCCATCCCTTAACTAAACCCATTATCTGAATGAAACATTCAAGAACCGATATACTTTATATTATTAGCCATCCCTTAACTAAACCCATTATCTGAATGAAACATTCAAGAACCGATAACTCTATATTATTAGCCATCTCTTAACTAACACCATTATCTGAATGAAACATTCAAGAACCGATATACTTTATATTATTAGCCATCCCTTAACTAAACCCATTATCTGAATGAAACATTCAAGAACCGATAACTCTATATTATTAGCCATCTCTTAACTAACACCATTATCTGAATGAAACATTCAAGAACCGATATAATTTATATTATTAGCCATTCCTTAACTAACACCATTATCTGAATGAAACATTCAAGAACCGATAACTCTATATTATTAGCCATCTCTTAACTAACACCATTATCTGAATGAAACATTCAAGAACCGATATACTTTATATTATTAGCCATCCCTTAACTAACACCATTATCTGAATGAAACATTCAAGAACCGATAAACTTTATATTATTAGCCATCTCTTAACTAACACCATTATCTGAATGAAACATTCAAGAACCGATAACTCTATATTATTAGCCATCCCTTAACTAACACCATTATCTGAATGAAACATTCAAGAACCGATATACTTTATATTATTAGCCATTCCTTAACTAACACCATTATCTGAATGAAACATTCAAGAACCGATATACTTTATATTATTAGCCATCTCTTAACTAACACCATTATCTGAATGAAACATTCAAGAACCGATATACTTTATATTATTAGCCATCCCTTAACTAACACCATTATCTGAATGAAACATTCAAGAACCGATATACTTTATATTATTAGCCATCCATTAACTAACACCATTATCTGAATGAAACATTCAAGAACCGATATACTTTATATTATTAGCCATCTCTTAACTAACACCATTATCTGAATGAAACATTCAAGAACCGATATACTTTATATTATTAGCCATCTCTTAACTAACACCATTATCTGAATGAAACATTCAAGAACCGATATACTTTATATTATTAGCCATCCCTTAACTAAACCCATTATCTGAATGAAACATTCAAGAACCGATATACTTTATATTATTAGCCATCCCTTAACTAACACCATTATCTGAATGAAACATTCAAGAACCGATATACTTTATATTATTAGCCATCCATTAACTAACACCATTATCTGAATGAAACATTCAAGAACCGATATACTTTATATTATTAGCCATCTCTTAACTAACACCATTATCTGAATGAAACATTCAAGAACCGATAACTCTATATTATTAGCCATCCCTTAACTAACACCATTATCTGAATGAAACATTCAAGAACCGATATACTTTATATTATTAGCCATTCCTTAACTAACACCATTATCTGAATGAAACATTCAAGAACCGATATACTTTATATTATTAGCCATCTCTTAACTAACACCATTATCTGAATGAAACATTCAAGAACCGATAACTCTATATTATTAGCCATCCCTTAACTAACACCATTATCTGAATGAAACATTCAAGAACCGATATACTTTATATTATTAGCCATTCCTTAACTAACACCATTATCTGAATGAAACATTCAAGAACCGATAACTCTATATTATTAGCCATCTCTTAACTAACACCATTATCTGAATGAAACATTCAAGAACCGATATACTTTATATTATTAGCCATTCCTTAACTAACACCATTATCTGAATGAAACATTCAAGAACCGATATACTTTATATTATTAGCCATCCCTTAACTAACACCATTATCTGAATGGAACATTCAAGAACCGATATACTTTTTATTATTAGCCATTCCTTAACTAACACCATTATCTGAATGAAACATTCAAGAACCGATATACTTTATATTATTAGCCATTCCTTAACTAACACCATTATTTGAATGAAACATTCAAGAACCGATATACTTTATATTATTAGCCATCTCTTAACTAACACCATTATCTGAATGAAACATTCAAGAACCGATAACTCTATATTATTAGCCATCCCTTAACTAACACCATTATCTGAATGAAACATTCAAGAACCGATATACTTTATATTATTAGCCATCTCTTAACTAACACCATTATCTGAATGAAACATTCAAGAACCGATATACTTTATATTATTAGCAATTCCTTAACTAACACCATTATCTGAATGAAACATTCAAGAACCGATATACTTTATATTATTAGCCATCTCTTAACTAACACCATTATCTGAATGAAACATTCAAGAACCGATATACTTTATATTATTAGCCATCCCTTAACTAAACCCATTATCTGAATGAAACATTCAAGAACCGATATACTTTATATTATTAGCCATCCCTTAACTAACACCATTATCTGAATGAAACATTCAAGAACCGATATACTTTATATTATTAGCCATCCCTTAACTAACACCATTATCTGAATGAAACATTCAAGAACCGATATACTTTATATTATTAGCCATCTCTTAACTAACACCATTATCTGAATGAAACATTCAAGAACCGATATACTTTATATTATTAGCCATCTCTTAACTAACACCATTATCTGAATGAAACATTCAAGAACCGATATACTTTATATTATTAGCCATCTCTTAACTAACACCATTATCTGAATGAAACATTCAAGAACCGATATACTTTATATTATTAGCCATCCCTTAACTAACACCATTATCTGAATGAAACATGCAAGAACCGATATACTTTATATTATTAGCCATCTCTTAACTAACACCATTATCTGAATGAAACATTCAAGAACCGATAACTCTATATTATTAGCCATCCCTTAACTAACACCATTATCTGAATGAAACATTCAAGAACCGATATACTTTATATTATTAGCCATCTCTTAACTAACACCATTATCTGAATGAAACATTCAAGAACCGATATACTTTATATTATTAGCCATCTCTTAACTAACACCATTATCTGAATGAAACATTCAAGAACCGATATACTTTATATTATTAGCCATCTCTTAACTAACACCATTATCTGAATGAAACATTCAAGAACCGATATACTTTATATTATTAGCCATTCCTTAACTAACACCATTATCTGAATGAAACATTCAAGAACCGATAACTCTATATTATTAGCCATCTCTTAACTAACACCATTATCTGAATGAAACATTCAAGAACCGATATACTTTATATTATTAGCCATCCCTTAACTAACACCATTATCTGAATGAAACATTCAAGAACCGATATACTTTATATTATTAGCCATCCCTTAACTAACACCATTATCTGAATGAAACATTCAAGAACCGATAACTCTATATTATTAGCCATCCCTTAACTAACAACATTATCTGAATGAAACATTCAAGAACCGATATACTTTATATTATTAGCCATCTCTTAACTAACACCATTATCTGAATGAAACATTCAAGAACCGATATACTTTATATTATTAGCCATCTCTTAACTAACACCATTATCTGAATGAAACATTCAAGAACCGATATACTTTATATTATTAGCCATCCCTTAACTAACACCATTATCTGAATGAAACATTCAAGAACCGATATACTTTATATTATTAGCCATCTCTTAACTAACACCATTATCTGAATGAAACATTCAAGAACCGATATACTTTATATTATTAGCCATCCCTTAACTAACACCATTATCTGAATGAAACATTCAAGAACCGATATACTTTATATTATTAGCCATTCCTTAACTAACACCATTATCTGAATGAAACATTCAAGAACCGATATACTTTATATTATTAGCCATCTCTTAACTAACACCTTTATCTGAATGAAACATTCAAGAACCGATATACTTTATATTATTAGCCATACCTTAACTAACACCATTATCTGAATGAAACATTCAAGAACCGATATACTTTATATTATTAGCCATTCCTTAACTAACACTATTATCTGAATGAAACATTCAAGAACCGATATACTTTATATTATTAGCCATCTCTTAACTAACACCATTATCTGAATGAAACATTCAAGAATCGATATACTTTATATTATTAGCCATCCCTTAACTAACACCATTATCTGAATGAAACATTCAAGAACCGATATACTTTATATTATTAGCCATTCCTTAACTAACACCATTATCTGAATGAAACATTCAAGAACCGATATACTTTATATTATTAGCCATCCCTTAACTAACACCATTATCTGAATGAAACATTCAAGAACCGATATACTTTATATTATTAGCCATCCCTTAACTAACACCATTATCTGAATGAAACATTCAAATATACTTTATATTATTAGCCATCCCTTAACTAACACCATTATCTGAATGAAACATTCAAGAACCGATATACTTTATATTATTAGCCATCCCTTAACTAACACCATTATCTGAATGAAACATTCAAGAACCGATATACTTTATATTATTAGCCATCCATTAACTAACACCATTATCTGAATGAAACATTCAAGAACCGATATACTTTATATTATTAACCATCCCTTAACTAACACCATTATCTGAATGAAACATTCAAGAACCGATATACTTTATATTATTAGCTATCCATTAACTAACACCATTATCTAAATGAAACATTCAAGAACCGATATACTTTATATTATTAGCCATCCCTTAACTAACTCCATTATCTGAATGAAACATTCAAGAACCGATATACTTTATATTATTAGCCATCCATTAACTAACACCATTATCTGAATGAAACATTCAAGAACCGATATACTTTTTATTATTAGCCATCTCTTAACTAACACCATTATCTGAATGAAACATTCAAGAACCGATAACTCTATAATATTAGCCATCCCTTAACTAACACCATTATCTGAATGAAACATTCAAGAACCGATATACTTTATATTATTAGCCATTCCTTAACTAACACCATTATCTGAATGAAACATTCAAGAACCGATATACTTTATATTATTAGCCATCTCTTAACTAACACCATTATCTGAATGAAACATTCAAGAACCGATAACTCTATATTATTAGCCATCCCTTAACTAACACCATTATCTGAATGAAACATTCAAGAACCGATATACTTTATATTATTAGCCATTCCTTAACTAACACCATTATCTGAATGAAACATTCAAGAACCGATATACTTTATATTATTAGCCATTCCTTAACTAACACCATTATCTGAATGAAACATTCAAGAACCGATATACTTTATATTATTAGCCATCTCTTAACTAACACCATTATCTGAATGAAACATTCAAGAACCGATATACTTTATATTATTAGCCATCCCTTAACTAACACCATTATCTGAATGAAACATTCAAGAACCGATATACTTTATATTATTAGCCATCCCTTAACTAACACCATTATCTGAATGAAACATTCAAGAACCGATATACTTTATATTATTAGCCATCTCTTAACTAACACCATTATCTGAATGAAACATTCAAGAACCGATATACTTTATATTATTAGCCATCTCTTAACTAACACCATTGTCTGAATGAAACATTCAAGAACCGATATACTTTATATTATTAGCCATCCCTTAACTAACACCATTATCTGAATGAAACATTCAAGAACCGATATACTTTATATTATTAGCCATCTCTTAACTAACACCATTATCTGAATGAAACATTCAAGAACCGATAACTCTATATTATTAGCCATCCCTTAACTAACACCATTATCTGAATGAAACATTCAAGAACCGATATACTTTATATGATTAGCCATCTCTTAACTAACACCATTATCTGAATGAAACATTCAAGAACCGATATACTTTATATTATTAGCCATCCATTAACTAACACCATTATCTGAATGAAACATTCAAGAACCGATATACTTTATATTATTAGCCATCCCTTAACTAACACCATTATCTGAATGAAACATTCAAGAACCGATATACTTTATATTATTAGCCATCCATTAACTAACACCATTATCTGAATGAAACATTCAAGAACCGATATACTTTATATTATTAGCCATCCCTTAACTAACACCATTATCTGAATGAAACATTCAAGAACCGATATACTTTATATTATTAGCCATCCCTTAACTAAACCCATTATCTGAATGAAACATTCAAGAACCGATATACTTTATATTATTAGCCATCCCTTAACTAACACCATTATCTGAATGAAACATTCAAGAACCGATATACTTTATATTATTAGCCATCCCTTAACTAACACCATTATCTGAATGAAACATTCAAGAACCGATATACTTTATATTATTAGCCATCCCTTAACTAAACCCATTATCTGAATGAAACATTTAAGAACCGATATACTTTATATTATTAGCCATCCCTTAACTAAACCCATTATCTGAATGAAACATTCAAGAACCGATATACTTTATATTATTAGCCATCCCTTAACTAAACCATTATCTGAATGAAACATTCAAGAACCGATATACTTTATATTATTAGCCATCCCTTAACTAAACCCATTATCTGAATGAAACATTCAAAAACCGATATACTTTATATTATTAGCCATCCCTTAACTAAACTCATTATCTGAATGAAACATTCAAGAACCGATATACTTTATATTATTAGCCATCCCTTAACTAAACCCATTATCTGAATGAAACATTCAAGAACCGATATACTTTATATTATTAGCCATCCCTTAACTAAACCCATTATCTGAATGAAACATTCAAGAACCGATATACTTTATATTATTAGCCATCCCTTAACTAAACCCATTATCTGAATGAAACATTCAAGAACCGATATACTTTATATTATTAGCCATCCCTTAACTAAACCCATTATCAGAATGAAACATTCAAGAACCGATATACTTTATATTATTAGCCATCCCTTAACTAAACCCATTATCTGAATGAAACATTCAAGAACCGATATACTTTATATTATTAGCCATCCCTTAACTAAACCCATTATCTGAATGAAACATTCAAGAACCGATATACTTTATATTATTAGCCATCCCTTAACTAAACCCATTATCTGAATGAAACATTCAAGAACCGATATACTTTATATTATTAGCCATCCCTTAACTAAACTCATTATCTGAATGAAACATTCAAGAACCGATATACTTTATATTATTAGCCATCCCTTAACTAAACCCATTATCTGAATGAAACATTCAAGAACCGATATACTTTATATTATTAGCCATCCCTTAACTAAACCCATTATCAGAATGAAACATTCAAGAACCGATATACTTTATATTATTAGCCATCCCTTAACTAAACCCATTATCTGAATGAAACATTTAAGAACCGATATACTTTATATTATTAGCAATCCCTTAACTAAACCCATTATCTGAATGAAACATTCAAGAACCGATATACTTTATATTATTAGCCATCCCTTAACTAAACCCATTATCTGAGTGAAACATTCAAGAACCGATATACTTTATATTATTAGCCATCCCTTAACTAAACCCATTATCTGAATGAAACATTCAAGAACCGATATACTTTATATTATTAGCCATCCCTTAACTAAACCCATTATCTGAATGAAACATTCAAGAACCGATATACTTTATATTATTAGCCATCCCTTAACTAAACCCATTATCTGAATGAAACATTCAAGAACCGATATACTTTTTATTATTAGCCATCCCTTAACTAAACCCATTATCTGAATGAAACATTCAAGAACCGATATACTTTATATTATTAGCCATCCCTTAACTAAACCCATTATCTGAATGAAACATTCAAGAACCGATATACTTTATATTATTAGCCATCCCTTAACTAAACCCATTATCTGAATGAAACATTCAAGAACCGATATACTTTATATTATTAGCCATCCCTTAACTAAACCCATTATCAGAATGAAACATTCAAGAACCGATATACTTTATATTATTAGCCATCCCTTAACTAAACCCATTATCTGAATGAAACATTCAAGAACCGATATACTTTATATTATTAGCCATCCCTTAACTAAACCCATTATCTGAATGAAACATTCAAGAACCGATATACTTTATATTATTAGCCATCCCTTAACTAACACCATTATCTGAATGAAACATTCAAGAACCGATATACTTTATATTATTATCCATCCCTTAACTAAACCCATTATCTGAATGAAACATTCAAGGACCGATATACTTTATATTATTAGCCATCCCTTAACTAAACCCATTATCTGAATGAAACATTCAAGAACCGATATACTTTATATTATTAGCCATCCCTTAACTAAACCCATTATCAGAATGAAACATTCAAGAACCGATATACTTTATATTATTAGCCATCCCTTAACTAACACCATTATCTTAATGAAACATTCAAGAACCGATATACTTTATATTATTAGCCATCCCTTAACTAAACCCATTATCTGAATGAAACATTCAAGAACCGATATACTTTATATTATTAGCCATCCCTTAACTAACACCATTATCTTAATGAAACATTCAAGAACCGATATACTTTATATTATTAGCCATCCCTTAACTAACACCATTATCTGAATGAAACATTCAAGAACCGATATACTTTATATTATTAGCCATCCCTTAACTAACACCATTATCTGAATGAAACATTCAAGAACCGATATACTTTATATTATTAGCCATCCCTTAACTAACACCATTATCTGAATGAAACATTCAAGAACCGATATACTTTATATTATTAGCCATCCCTTAACTAAACCCATTATCTGAATGAAACATTCAAGAACCGATATACTTTATATTATTAGCCATCCCTTAACTAAACCCATTATCTGAATGAAACATTCAAGAACCGATATACTTTATATTATTAGCCACCCCTTAACTAAACCCATTATCTGAATGAAACATTCAAGAACCGATATACTTTATATTATTAGCCATCCCTTAACTAAACCCATTATCAGAATGAAACATTCAAGAACCGATATACTTTATATTATTAGCCATCCCTTAACTAAACCCATTATCTGAATGAAACATTCAAGAACCGATATACTTTATATTATTAGCCATCCCTTAACTAAACCCATTATCTGAATGAAACATTCAAGAACCGATATACTTTATATTATTAGCCATCCCTTAACTAAACCCATTATCTGAATGAAACATTCAAGAACCGATATACTTTATATTATTAGCCATCCCTTAACTAAATTCATTATCTGAATGAAACATTCAAGAACCGATATACTTTATATTATTAGCCATCCCTTAACTAAACCCATTATCTGAATGAAACATTCAAGAACCGATATACTTTATATTATTAGCCATCCCTTAACTAAACCCATTATCTGAATGAAACATTCAAGAACCGATATACTTTATATTATTAGCCATCCCTTAACTAAACCCATTATCTGAATGAAACATTCAAGAACCGATATACTTTATATTATTAGCCATCCCTTAACTAAACCCATTATCTGAATGAAACATTCAAGAACCGATATACTTTATATTATTAGCCATCCCTTAACTAAACCCATTATCAGAATGAAACATTCAAGAACCGATATACTTTATATTATTAGCCATCCCTTAACTAAACCCATTATCTGAATGAAACATTTAAGAACCGATATAGTTTATATTATTAGCCATCCCTTAACTAAACCCATTATCTGAATGAAACATTCAAGAACCGATATACTTTATATTATTAGCCATCCCTTAACTAAACCCATTATCTGAGTGAAACATTCAAGAACCGATATACTTTATATTATTAGCCATCCCTTAACTAAACCCATTATCTGAATGAAACATTCAAGAACCGATATACTTTATATTATTAGCCATCCCTTAACTAAACCCATTATCTGAATGAAACATTCAAGAACCGATATACTTTATATTATTAGCCATCCCTTAACTAAACCCATTATCTGAATGAAACATTCAAGAACCGATATACTTTTTATTATTAGCCATCCCTTAACTAAACCCATTATCTGAATGAAACATTCAAGAACCGATATACTTTATATTATTAGCCATCCCTTAACTAAACCCATTATCTGAATGAAACATTCAAGAACCGATATACTTTATATTATTAGCCATCCCTTAACTAAACCCATTATCTGAATGAAACATTCAAGAACCGATATACTTTATATTATTAGCCATCCCTTAACTAACCCCATTATCAGAATGAAACATTCAAGAACCGATATACTTTATATTATTAGCCATCCCTTAACTAAACCCATTATCTGAATGAAACATTCAAGAACCGATATACTTTATATTATTAGCCATCCCTTAACTAAACCCATTATCTGAATGAAACATTCAAGAACCGATATACTTTATATTATTAGCCATCCCTTAACTAACACCATTATCTGAATGAAACATTCAAGAACCGATATACTTTATATTATTATCCATCCCTTAACTAAACCCATTATCTGAATGAAACATTCAAGAACCGATATACTTTATATTATTAGCCATCCCTTAACTAACACCATTATCTGAATGAAACATTCAAGAACCGATATACTTTATATTATTAGCCATCTCTTAACTAACACCATTATCTGAATGAAACATTCAAGAACCGATATACTTTATATTATTAGCCATCCCTTAACTAACACCATTATCTGAATGAAACATTCAAGAACCGATATACTTTATATTATTAGCCATCTCTTAACTAACACCATTATCTGAATGAAACATTCAAGAACCGATAACTCTATATTATTAGCCATCCCTTAACTAACACCATTATCTGAATGAAACATTCAAGAACCGATATACTTTATATTATTAGCCATCTCTTAACTAACACCATTATCTGAATGAAACATTCAAGAACCGATATACTTTATATTATTAGCCATCTCTTAACTAACACCATTATCTGAATGAAACATTCAAGAACCGATATACTTTATATTATTAGCCATCTCTTAACTAACACCATTATCTGAATGAAACATTCAAGAACCGATATACTTTATATTATTAGCCATTCCTTAACTAACACCATTATCTGAATGAAACATTCAAGAACCGATAACTCTATATTATTAGCCATCTCTTAACTAACACCATTATCTGAATGAAACATTCAAGAACCGATATACTTTATATTATTAGCCATCCCTTAACTAACACCATTATCTGAATGAAACATTCAAGAACCGATATACTTTATATTATTAGCCATCCCTTAACTAACACCATTATCTGAATGAAACATTCAAGAACCGATATACTTTATATTATTAGCCATCCCTTAACTAACACCATTATCTGAATGAAACATTCAAGAACCGATAACTCTATATTATTAGCCATCCCTTAACTAACACCATTATCTGAATGAAACATTCAAGAACCGATATACTTTATATTATTAGCCATCTCTTAACTAACACCATTATCTGAATGAAACATTCAAGAACCGATATACTTTATATTATTAGCCATTCCTTAACTAACACCATTATCTGAATGAAACATTCAAGAACCGATATACTTTATATTATTAGCCATCCCTTAACTAACACCATTATCTGAATGAAACATTCAAGAACCGATATACTTTATATTATTAGCCATCTCTCAACTAACACCATTATCTGAATGAAACATTCAAGAACCGATATACTTTATATTATTAGCCATCCCTTAACTAACACCATTATCTGAATGAAACATTCAAGAACCGATATACTTTATATTATTAGCCATTCCTTAACTAACACCATTATCTGAATGAAACATTCAAGAACCGATATACTTTATATTATTAGCCATCTCTTAACTAACACCTTTATCTGAATGAAACATTCAAGAACCGATATACTTTATATTATTAGCCATACCTTAACTAACACCATTATCTGAATGAAACATTCAAGAACCGATATACTTTATATTATTAGCCATTCCTTAACTAACACCATTATCTGAATGAAACATTCAAGAACCGATATACTTTATATTATTAGCCATCTCTTAACTAACACCATTATCTGAATGAAACATTCAAGAATCGATATACTTTATATTATTAGCCATCCCTTAACTAACACCATTATCTGAATGAAACATTCAAGAACCGATATACTTTATATTATTAGCCATTCCTTAACTAACACCATTATCTGAATGAAACATTCAAGAACCGATATACTTTATATTATTAGCCATCCCTTAACTAACACCATTATCTGAATGAAACATTCAAGAACCGATATACTTTATATTATTAGCCATCCCTTAACTAACACCATTATCTGAATGAAACATTCAAATATACTTTATATTATTAGCCATCCCTTAACTAACACCATTATCTGAATGAAACATTCAAGAACCGATATACTTTATATTATTAGCCATCCCTTAACTAACACCATTATCTGAATGAAACATTCAAGAACCGATATACTTTATATTATTAGCCATCCATTAACTAACACCATTATCTGAATGAAACATTCAAGAACCGATATACTTTATATTATTAGCCATCCCTTAACTAAACCCATTATCTGAATGAAACATTCAAGAACCGATATACTTTATATTATTAGCCATCCCTTAACTAACACCATTATCTGAATGAAACATTCAAGAACCGATATACTTTATATTATTAGCCATCCCTTAACTAACACCATTATCTGAATGAAACATTCAAGAACCGATATACTTTATATTATTAGCCATCCCTTAACTAAACCCATTATCTGAATGAAACATTTAAGAACCGATATACTTTATATTATTAGCCATCCCTTAACTAAACCCATTATCTGAATGAAACATTCAAGAACCGATATACTTTATATTATTAGCCATCCCTTAACTAAACCATTATCTGAATGAAACATTCAAGAACCGATATACTTTATATTATTAGCCATCCCTTAACTAAACCCATTATCTGAATGAAACATTCAAAAACCGATATACTTTATATTATTAGCCATCCCTTAACTAAACTCATTATCTGAATGAAACATTCAAGAACCGATATACTTTATATTATTAGCCATCCCTTAACTAAACCCATTATCTGAATGAAACATTCAAGAACCGATATACTTTATATTATTAGCCATCCCTTAACTAAACCCATTATCTGAATGAAACATTCAAGAACCGATATACTTTATATTATTAGCCATCCCTTAACTAAACCCATTATCTGAATGAAACATTCAAGAACCGATATACTTTATATTATTAGCCATCCCTTAACTAAACCCATTATCAGAATGAAACATTCAAGAACCGATATACTTTATATTATTAGCCATCCCTTAACTAAACCCATTATCTGAATGAAACATTCAAGAACCGATATACTTTATATTATTAGCCATCCCTTAACTAAACCCATTATCTGAATGAAACATTCAAGAACCGATATACTTTATATTATTAGCCATCCCTTAACTAAACCCATTATCTGAATGAAACATTCAAGAACCGATATACTTTATATTATTAGCCATCCCTTAACTAAACTCATTATCTGAATGAAACATTCAAGAACCGATATACTTTATATTATTAGCCATCCCTTAACTAAACCCATTATCTGAATGAAACATTCAAGAACCGATATACTTTATATTATTAGCCATCCCTTAACTAAACCCATTATCAGAATGAAACATTCAAGAACCGATATACTTTATATTATTAGCCATCCCTTAACTAAACCCATTATCTGAATGAAACATTTAAGAACCGATATACTTTATATTATTAGCAATCCCTTAACTAAACCCATTATCTGAATGAAACATTCAAGAACCGATATACTTTATATTATTAGCCATCCCTTAACTAAACCCATTATCTGAGTGAAACATTCAAGAACCGATATACTTTATATTATTAGCCATCCCTTAACTAAACCCATTATCTGAATGAAACATTCAAGAACCGATATACTTTATATTATTAGCCATCCCTTAACTAAACCCATTATCTGAATGAAACATTCAAGAACCGATATACTTTATATTATTAGCCATCCCTTAACTAAACCCATTATCTGAATGAAACATTCAAGAACCGATATACTTTTTATTATTAGCCATCCCTTAACTAAACCCATTATCTGAATGAAACATTCAAGAACCGATATACTTTATATTATTAGCCATCCCTTAACTAAACCCATTATCTGAATGAAACATTCAAGAACCGATATACTTTATATTATTAGCCATCCCTTAACTAAACCCATTATCTGAATGAAACATTCAAGAACCGATATACTTTATATTATTAGCCATCCCTTAACTAAACCCATTATCAGAATGAAACATTCAAGAACCGATATACTTTATATTATTAGCCATCCCTTAACTAAACCCATTATCTGAATGAAACATTCAAGAACCGATATACTTTATATTATTAGCCATCCCTTAACTAAACCCATTATCTGAATGAAACATTCAAGAACCGATATACTTTATATTATTAGCCATCCCTTAACTAACACCATTATCTGAATGAAACATTCAAGAACCGATATACTTTATATTATTATCCATCCCTTAACTAAACCCATTATCTGAATGAAACATTCAAGGACCGATATACTTTATATTATTAGCCATCCCTTAACTAAACCCATTATCTGAATGAAACATTCAAGAACCGATATACTTTATATTATTAGCCATCCCTTAACTAAACCCATTATCAGAATGAAACATTCAAGAACCGATATACTTTATATTATTAGCCATCCCTTAACTAACACCATTATCTTAATGAAACATTCAAGAACCGATATACTTTATATTATTAGCCATCCCTTAACTAAACCCATTATCTGAATGAAACATTCAAGAACCGATATACTTTATATTATTAGCCATCCCTTAACTAACACCATTATCTTAATGAAACATTCAAGAACCGATATACTTTATATTATTAGCCATCCCTTAACTAACACCATTATCTGAATGAAACATTCAAGAACCGATATACTTTATATTATTAGCCATCCCTTAACTAACACCATTATCTGAATGAAACATTCAAGAACCGATATACTTTATATTATTAGCCATCCCTTAACTAACACCATTATCTGAATGAAACATTCAAGAACCGATATACTTTATATTATTAGCCATCCCTTAACTAAACCCATTATCTGAATGAAACATTCAAGAACCGATATACTTTATATTATTAGCCATCCCTTAACTAAACCCATTATCTGAATGAAACATTCAAGAACCGATATACTTTATATTATTAGCCACCCCTTAACTAAACCCATTATCTGAATGAAACATTCAAGAACCGATATACTTTATATTATTAGCCATCCCTTAACTAAACCCATTATCAGAATGAAACATTCAAGAACCGATATACTTTATATTATTAGCCATCCCTTAACTAAACCCATTATCTGAATGAAACATTCAAGAACCGATATACTTTATATTATTAGCCATCCCTTAACTAAACCCATTATCTGAATGAAACATTCAAGAACCGATATACTTTATATTATTAGCCATCCCTTAACTAAACCCATTATCTGAATGAAACATTCAAGAACCGATATACTTTATATTATTAGCCATCCCTTAACTAAATTCATTATCTGAATGAAACATTCAAGAACCGATATACTTTATATTATTAGCCATCCCTTAACTAAACCCATTATCTGAATGAAACATTCAAGAACCGATATACTTTATATTATTAGCCATCCCTTAACTAAACCCATTATCTGAATGAAACATTCAAGAACCGATATACTTTATATTATTAGCCATCCCTTAACTAAACCCATTATCTGAATGAAACATTCAAGAACCGATATACTTTATATTATTAGCCATCCCTTAACTAAACCCATTATCTGAATGAAACATTCAAGAACCGATATACTTTATATTATTAGCCATCCCTTAACTAAACCCATTATCAGAATGAAACATTCAAGAACCGATATACTTTATATTATTAGCCATCCCTTAACTAAACCCATTATCTGAATGAAACATTTAAGAACCGATATAGTTTATATTATTAGCCATCCCTTAACTAAACCCATTATCTGAATGAAACATTCAAGAACCGATATACTTTATATTATTAGCCATCCCTTAACTAAACCCATTATCTGAGTGAAACATTCAAGAACCGATATACTTTATATTATTAGCCATCCCTTAACTAAACCCATTATCTGAATGAAACATTCAAGAACCGATATACTTTATATTATTAGCCATCCCTTAACTAAACCCATTATCTGAATGAAACATTCAAGAACCGATATACTTTATATTATTAGCCATCCCTTAACTAAACCCATTATCTGAATGAAACATTCAAGAACCGATATACTTTTTATTATTAGCCATCCCTTAACTAAACCCATTATCTGAATGAAACATTCAAGAACCGATATACTTTATATTATTAGCCATCCCTTAACTAAACCCATTATCTGAATGAAACATTCAAGAACCGATATACTTTATATTATTAGCCATCCCTTAACTAAACCCATTATCTGAATGAAACATTCAAGAACCGATATACTTTATATTATTAGCCATCCCTTAACTAACCCCATTATCAGAATGAAACATTCAAGAACCGATATACTTTATATTATTAGCCATCCCTTAACTAAACCCATTATCTGAATGAAACATTCAAGAACCGATATACTTTATATTATTAGCCATCCCTTAACTAAACCCATTATCTGAATGAAACATTCAAGAACCGATATACTTTATATTATTAGCCATCCCTTAACTAACACCATTATCTGAATGAAACATTCAAGAACCGATATACTTTATATTATTATCCATCCCTTAACTAAACCCATTATCTGAATGAAACATTCAAGAACCGATATACTTTATATTATTAGCCATCCCTTAACTAACACCATTATCTGAATGAAACATTCAAGAACCGATATACTTTATATTATTAGCCATCTCTTAACTAACACCATTATCTGAATGAAACATTCAAGAACCGATATACTTTATATTATTAGCCATCCCTTAACTAACACCATTATCTGAATGAAACATTCAAGAACCGATATACTTTATATTATTAGCCATCTCTTAACTAACACCATTATCTGAATGAAACATTCAAGAACCGATAACTCTATATTATTAGCCATCCCTTAACTAACACCATTATCTGAATGAAACATTCAAGAACCGATATACTTTATATTATTAGCCATCTCTTAACTAACACCATTATCTGAATGAAACATTCAAGAACCGATATACTTTATATTATTAGCCATCTCTTAACTAACACCATTATCTGAATGAAACATTCAAGAACCGATATACTTTATATTATTAGCCATCTCTTAACTAACACCATTATCTGAATGAAACATTCAAGAACCGATATACTTTATATTATTAGCCATTCCTTAACTAACACCATTATCTGAATGAAACATTCAAGAACCGATAACTCTATATTATTAGCCATCTCTTAACTAACACCATTATCTGAATGAAACATTCAAGAACCGATATACTTTATATTATTAGCCATCCCTTAACTAACACCATTATCTGAATGAAACATTCAAGAACCGATATACTTTATATTATTAGCCATCCCTTAACTAACACCATTATCTGAATGAAACATTCAAGAACCGATATACTTTATATTATTAGCCATCCCTTAACTAACACCATTATCTGAATGAAACATTCAAGAACCGATAACTCTATATTATTAGCCATCCCTTAACTAACACCATTATCTGAATGAAACATTCAAGAACCGATATACTTTATATTATTAGCCATCTCTTAACTAACACCATTATCTGAATGAAACATTCAAGAACCGATATACTTTATATTATTAGCCATTCCTTAACTAACACCATTATCTGAATGAAACATTCAAGAACCGATATACTTTATATTATTAGCCATCCCTTAACTAACACCATTATCTGAATGAAACATTCAAGAACCGATATACTTTATATTATTAGCCATCTCTCAACTAACACCATTATCTGAATGAAACATTCAAGAACCGATATACTTTATATTATTAGCCATCCCTTAACTAACACCATTATCTGAATGAAACATTCAAGAACCGATATACTTTATATTATTAGCCATTCCTTAACTAACACCATTATCTGAATGAAACATTCAAGAACCGATATACTTTATATTATTAGCCATCTCTTAACTAACACCTTTATCTGAATGAAACATTCAAGAACCGATATACTTTATATTATTAGCCATACCTTAACTAACACCATTATCTGAATGAAACATTCAAGAACCGATATACTTTATATTATTAGCCATTCCTTAACTAACACCATTATCTGAATGAAACATTCAAGAACCGATATACTTTATATTATTAGCCATCTCTTAACTAACACCATTATCTGAATGAAACATTCAAGAATCGATATACTTTATATTATTAGCCATCCCTTAACTAACACCATTATCTGAATGAAACATTCAAGAACCGATATACTTTATATTATTAGCCATTCCTTAACTAACACCATTATCTGAATGAAACATTCAAGAACCGATATACTTTATATTATTAGCCATCCCTTAACTAACACCATTATCTGAATGAAACATTCAAGAACCGATATACTTTATATTATTAGCCATCCCTTAACTAACACCATTATCTGAATGAAACATTCAAATATACTTTATATTATTAGCCATCCCTTAACTAACACCATTATCTGAATGAAACATTCAAGAACCGATATACTTTATATTATTAGCCATCCCTTAACTAACACCATTATCTGAATGAAACATTCAAGAACCGATATACTTTATATTATTAGCCATCCATTAACTAACACCATTATCTGAATGAAACATTCAAGAACCGATATACTTTATATTATTAGCCATCCCTTAACTAACACCATTATCTGAATGAAACATTCAAGAACCGATATACTTTATATTATTAGCCATCCATTAACTAACACCATTATCTGAATGAAACATTCAAGAACCGATATACTTTATATTATTAGCCATCCCTTAACTAACACCATTATCTGAATGAAACATTCAAGAACCGATATACTTTATATTATTAGCCATCCATTAACTAACACCATTATCTGAATGAAACATTCAAGAACCGATATACTTTTTATTATTAGCCATCTCTTAACTAACACCATTATCTGAATGAAACATTCAAGAACCGATAACTCTATATTATTAGCCATCCATTAACTAACACCATTATCTGAATGAAACATTCAAGAACCGATATACTTTATATTATTAGCCATTCCTTAACTAACACCATTATCTGAATGAAACATTCAAGAACCGATATACTTTATATTATTAGCCATCTCAAAACTAACACCATTATCTGAATGAAACATTCAAGAACCGATAACTCTATATTATTAGCCATCCCTTAACTAACACCATTATCTGAATGAAACATTCAAGAACCGATATACTTTATATTATTAGCCATTCCTTAACTAACACCATTATCTGAATGAAACATTCAAGAACCGATATACTTTATATTATTAGCCATTCCTTAACTAACACCATTATCTGAATGAAACATTCAAGAACCGATATACTTTATATTATTAGCCATCTCTTAACTAACACCATTATCTGAATGAAACATTCAAGAACCGATATACTTTATATTATTAGCCATCCCTTAACTAAACCCATTATCTGAATGAAACATTCAAGAACCGATATACTTTATATTATTAGCCATCCCTTAACTAACACCATTATCTGAATGAAACATTCAAGAACCGATATACTTTATATTATTAGCCATCCCTTAACTAACACCATTATCTGAATGAAACATTCAAGAACCGATATACTTTATATTATTAGCCATCTCTTAACTAACACCATTATCTGAATGAAACATTCAAGAACCGATATACTTTATATTATTAGCCATCTCTTAACTAACACCATTATCTGAATGAAACATTCAAGAACCGATATACTTTATATTATTAGCCATCCCTTAACTAACACCATTATCTGAATGAAACATTCAAGAACCGATATACTTTATATTATTAGCCATCTCTTAACTAACACCATTATCTGAATGAAACATTCAAGAACCGATAACTCTATATTATTAGCCATCCCTTAACTAACACCATTATCTGAATGAAACATTCAAGAACCGATATACTTTATATGATTAGCCATCTCTTAACTAACACCATTATCTGAATGAAACATTCAAGAACCGATATACTTTATATTATTAGCCATCCATTAACTAACACCATTATCTGAATGAAACATTCAAGAACCGATATACTTTATATTATTAGCCATCCCTTAACTAACACCATTATCTGAATGAAACATTCAAGAACCGATATACTTTATATTATTAGCCATCCATTAACTAACACCATTATCTGAATGAAACATTCAAGAACCGATATACTTTATATTATTAGCCATCCCTTAACTAACACCATTATCTGAATGAAACATTCAAGAACCGATATACTTTATATTATTAGCCATCCCTTAACTAACACCATTATCTGAATGAAACATTCAAGAACCGATATACTTTATATTATTAGCCATCCCTTAACTAACACCATTATCTGAATGAAACATTCAAGAACCGATATACTTTATATTATTAGCCATCCATTAACTAACACCATTATCTGAATGAAACATTCAAGAACCGATATACTTTATATTATTAGCCATCCCTTAACTAACACCATTATCTGAATGAAACATTCAAGAACCGATATACTTTATATTATTAGCCATCCCTTAACTAACACCATTATCTGAATGAAACATTCAAGAACCGATATACTTTATATTATTAGCCATCCCTTAACTAACACCATTATCTGAATGAAACATTCAAGAACCGATATACTTTATATTATTAGCCATCCATTAACTAACACCATTATCTGAATGAAACATTCAAGAACCGATATACTTTTTATTATTAGCCATCTCTTAACTAACACCATTATCTGAATGAAACATTCAAGAACCGATAACTCTATATTATTAGCCATCCATTAACTAACACCATTATCTGAATGAAACATTCAAGAACCGATATACTTTATATTATTAGCCATTCCTTAACTAACACCATTATCTGAATGAAACATTCAAGAACCGATATACTTTATATTATTAGCCATCTCAAAACTAACACCATTATCTGAATGAAACATTCAAGAACCGATAACTCTATATTATTAGCCATCCCTTAACTAACACCATTATCTGAATGAAACATTCAAGAACCGATATACTTTATATTATTAGCCATTCCTTAACTAACACCATTATCTGAATGAAACATTCAAGAACCGATATACTTTATATTATTAGCCATTCCTTAACTAACACCATTATCTGAATGAAACATTCAAGAACCGATATACTTTATATTATTAGCCATCTCTTAACTAACACCATTATCTGAATGAAACATTCAAGAACCGATATACTTTATATTATTAGCCATCCCTTAACTAAACCCATTATCTGAATGAAACATTCAAGAACCGATATACTTTATATTATTAGCCATCCCTTAACTAAACCCATTATCTGAATGAAACATTCAAGAACCGATATACTTTATATTATTAGCCATCCCTTAACTAAACTCATTATCTGAATAAAACATTCAAGAACCGATATACTTTATATTATTAGCCATCCCTTAACTAAACCCATTATCTGAATGAAACATTCAAGAACCGATATACTTTATATTATTAGCCATCCCTTAACTAAACACATTATCTGAATGAAACATTCAAGAACCGATATACTTTATATTATTAGCCATCCCTTAACTAAACCCATTATCTGAATGAAACATTCAAGAACCGATATACTTTATATTATTAGCCATCCCTTAACTAAACCCATTATCAGAATGAAACATTCAAGAACCGATATACTTTATATTATTAGCCATCCCTTAACTAAACCCATTATCTGAATGAAACATTCAAGAACCGATATACTTTATATTATTAGCCATCCCTTAACTAAACCCATTATCTGAATGAAACATTCAAGAACCGATATACTTTATATTATTAGCCATCCCTTAACTAAACCCATTATCTGAATGAAACATTCAAGAACCGATATACTTTATATTATTAGCCTTCCCTTAACTAAACTCATTATCTGAATGAAACATTCAAGAACCGATATACTTTATATTATTAGCCATCCCTTAACTAAACCCATTATCTGAATGAAACATTCAAGAACCGATATACTTTATATTATTAGCCATCCCTTAACTAAACCCATTATCAGAATGAAACATTCAAGAACCGATATACTTTATATTATTAGCCATCCCTTAACTAAACCCATTATCTGAATGAAACATTTAAGAACCGATATACTTTATATTATTAGCCATCCCTTAACTAAACCCATTATCTGAATGAAACATTCAAGAACCGATATACTTTATATTATTAGCCATCCCTTAACTAAACCCATTATCTGAGTGAAACATTCAAGAACCGATATACTTTATATTATTAGCCATCCCTTAACTAAACCCATTATCTGAATGAAACATTCAAGAACCGATATACTTTATATTATTAGCCATCCCTTAACTAAACCCATTATCTGAATGAAACATTCAAGAACCGATATACTTTATATTATTAGCCATCCCTTAACTAAACCCATTATCTGAATGAAACATTCAAGAACCGATATACTTTTTATTATTAGCCATCCCTTAACTAAACCCATTATCTGAATGAAACATTCAAGAACCGATATACTTTATATTATTAGCCATCCCTTAACTAAACCCATTATCTGAATGAAACATTCAAGAACCGATATACTTTATATTATTAGCCATCCCTTAACTAAACCCATTATCTGAATGAAACATTCAAGAACCGATATACTTTATATTATTAGCCATCCCTTAACTAAACCCATTATCAGAATGAAACATTCAAGAACCGATATACTTTATATTATTAGCCATCCCTTAACTAAACCCATTATCTGAATGAAACATTCAAGAACCGATATACTTTATATTATTAGCCATCCCTTAACTAAACCCATTATCTGAATGAAACATTCAAGAACCGATATACTTTATATTATTAGCCATCCCTTAACTAACACCATTATCTGAATGAAACATTCAAGAACCGATATACTTTATATTATTATCCATCCCTTAACTAAACCCATTATCTGAATGAAACATTCAAGGACCGATATACTTTATATTATTAGCCATCCCTTAACTAAACCCATTATCTGAATGAAACATTCAAGAACCGATATACTTTATATTATTAGCCATCCCTTAACTAAACCCATTATCAGAATGAAACATTCAAGAACCGATATACTTTATATTATTAGCCATCCCTTAACTAACACCATTATCTTAATGAAACATTCAAGAACCGATATACTTTATATTATTAGCCATCCCTTAACTAAACCCATTATCTGAATGAAACATTCAAGAACCGATATACTTTATATTATTAGCCATCCCTTAACTAACACCATTATCTTAATGAAACATTCAAGAACCGATATACTTTATATTATTAGCCATCCCTTAACTAACACCATTATCTGAATGAAACATTCAAGAACCGATATACTTTATATTATTAGCCATCCCTTAACTAACACCATTATCTGAATGAAACATTCAAGAACCGATATACTTTATATTATTAGCCATCCCTTAACTAAACCCATTATCTGAATGAAACATTCAAGAACCGATATACTTTATATTATTAGCCATCCCTTAACTAAACCCATTATCAGAATGAAACATTCAAGAACCGATATACTTTATATTATTAGCCATCCCTTAACTAAACCCATTATCTGAATGAAACATTCAAGAACCGATATACTTTATATTATTAGCCATCCCTTAACTAAACCCATTATCTGAATGAAACATTCAAGAACCGATATACTTTATATTATTAGCCATCCCTTAACTAAACCCATTATCTGAATGAAACATTCAAGAACCGATATACTTTTTATTATTAGCCATCCCTTAACTAAACCCATTATCTGAATGAAACATTCAAGAACCGATATACTTTATATTATTAGCCATCCCTTAACTAAACCCATTATCTGAATGAAACATTCAAGAACCGATATACTTTATATTATTAGCCATCCCTTAACTAAACCCATTATCTGAATGAAACATTCAAGAACCGATATACTTTATATTATTAGCCATCCCTTAACTAACACCATTATCTGAATGAAACATTCAAGAACCGATATACTTTATATTATTAGCCATCCCTTAACTAAACCCATTATCTGAATGAAACATTCAAGAACCGATATATTTATATTATTAGCCATCCCTTAACTAAACCCATTATCAGAATGAAACATTCAAGAACCGATATACTTTATATTATTAGCCATCCCTTAACTAAACCCATTATCTGAATGAAACATTCAAGAACCGATATACTTTATATTATTAGCCATCCCTTAACTAAACCCATTATCTGAATGAAACATTCAAGAACCGATATACTTTATATTATTAGCCATCCCTTAACTAAACCCATTATCTGAATGAAACATTCAAGAACCGATATACTTTATATTATTAGCCATCCCTTAACTAAACCCATTATCTGAATGAAACATTCAAGAACCGATATACTTTATATTATTAGCCATCCCTTAACTAAACCCATTATCAGAATGAAACATTCAAGAACCGATATACTTTATATTATTAGCCATCCCTTAACTAAACCCATTATCTGAATGAAACATTTAAGAACCGATATACTTTATATTATTAGCCATCCCTTAACTAAACCCATTATCTGAATGAAACATTCAAGAACCGATATACTTTATATTATTAGCCATCCCTTAACTAAACCCATTATCTGAGTGAAACATTCAAGAACCGATATACTTTATATTATTAGCCATCCCTTAACTAAACCCATTATCTGAATGAAACATTCAAGAACCGATATACTTTATATTATTAGCCATCCCTTAACTAAACCCATTATCTGAATGAAACATTCAAGAACCGATATACTTTATATTATTAGCCATCCCTTAACTAAACCCATTATCTGAATGAAACATTCAAGAACCGATATACTTTTTATTATTAGCCATCCCTTAACTAAACCCATTATCTGAATGAAACATTCAAGAACCGATATACTTTATATTATTAGCCATCCCTTAACTAAACCCATTATCTGAATGAAACATTCAAGAACCGATATACTTTATATTATTAGCCATCCATTAACTAACACCATTATCTGAATGAAACATTCAAGAACCGATATACTTTATATTATTAGCCATCCCTTAACTAACACCATTATCTGAATGAAACATTCAAGAACCGATATACTTTATATTATTAGCCATCCCTTAACTAACACCATTATCTGAATGAAACATTCAAGAACCGATATACTTTATATTATTAGCCATCCCTTAACTAACACCATTATCTGAATGAAACATTCAAGAACCGATATACTTTATATTATTAGCCATCCATTAACTAACACCATTATCTGAATGAAACATTCAAGAACCGATATACTTTATAGTATTAGCCATCCCTTAACTAACACCATTATCTGAATGAAACATTCAAGAACCGATATACTTTATATTATTAGCCATCCCTTAACTAACACCATTATCTGAATGAAACATTCAAGAACCGATATACTTTATATTATTAGCCATCCCTTAACTAACACCATTATCTGAATGAAACATTCAAGAACCGATATACTTTATATTATTAGCCATCCATTAACTAACACCATTATCTGAATGAAACATTCAAGAACCGATATACTTTTTATTATTAGCCATCTCTTAACTAACACCATTATCTGAATGAAACATTCAAGAACCGATAACTCTATATTATTAGCCATCCATTAACTAACACCATTATCTGAATGAAACATTCAAGAACCGATATACTTTATATTATTAGCCATTCCTTAACTAACACCATTATCTGAATGAAACATTCAAGAACCGATATACTTTATATTATTAGCCATCTCAAAACTAACACCATTATCTGAATGAAACATTCAAGAACCGATAACTCTATATTATTAGCCATCCTTTAACTAACACCATTATCTGAATGAAACATTCAAGAACCGATATACTTTATATTATTAGCCATTCCTTAACTAACACCATTATCTGAATGAAACATTCAAGAACCGATATACTTTATATTATTAGCCATTCCTTAACTAACACCATTATCTGAATGAAACATTCAAGAACCGATATACTTTATATTATTAGCCATCTCTTAACTAACACCATTATCTGAATGAAACATTCAAGAACCGATATACTTTATATTATTAGCCATCCCTTAACTAAACCCATTATCTGAATGAAACATTCAAGAACCGATATACTTTATATTATTAGCCATCCCTTAACTAAACCCATTATCTGAATGAAACATTCAAGAACCGATATACTTTATATTATTAGCCATCCCTTAACTAAACTCATTATCTGAATGAAACATTCAAGAACCGATATACTTTATATTATTAGCCATCCCTTAACTAAACCCATTATCTGAATGAAACATTCAAGAACCGATATACTTTATATTATTAGCCATCCCTTAACTAAACACATTATCTGAATGAAACATTCAAGAACCGATATACTTTATATTATTAGCCATCCCTTAACTAAACCCATTATCTGAATGAAACATTCAAGAACCGATATACTTTATATTATTAGCCATCCCTTAACTAAACCCATTATCAGAATGAAACATTCAAGAACCGATATACTTTATATTATTAGCCATCCCTTAACTAAACCCATTATCTGAATGAAACATTCAAGAACCGATATACTTTATATTATTAGCCATCCCTTAACTAAACCCATTATCTGAATGAAACATTCAAGAACCGATATACTTTATATTATTAGCCATCCCTTAACTAAACCCATTATCTGAATGAAACATTCAAGAACCGATATACTTTATATTATTAGCCTTCCCTTAACTAAACTCATTATCTGAATGAAACATTCAAGAACCGATATACTTTATATTATTAGCCATCCCTTAACTAAACCCATTATCTGAATGAAACATTCAAGAACCGATATACTTTATATTATTAGCCATCCCTTAACTAAACCCATTATCAGAATGAAACATTCAAGAACCGATATACTTTATATTATTAGCCATCCCTTAACTAAACCCATTATCTGAATGAAACATTTAAGAACCGATATACTTTATATTATTAGCCATCCCTTAACTAAACCCATTATCTGAATGAAACATTCAAGAACCGATATACTTTATATTATTAGCCATCCCTTAACTAAACCCATTATCTGAGTGAAACATTCAAGAACCGATATACTTTATATTATTAGCCATCCCTTAACTAAACCCATTATCTGAATGAAACATTCAAGAACCGATATACTTTATATTATTAGCCATCCCTTAACTAAACCCATTATCTGAATAAAACATTCAAGAACCGATATACTTTATATTATTAGCCATCCCTTAACTAAACCCATTATCTGAATGAAACATTCAAGAACCGATATACTTTTTATTATTAGCCATCCCTTAACTAAACCCATTATCTGAATGAAACATTCAAGAACCGATATACTTTATATTATTAGCCATCCCTTAACTAAACCCATTATCTGAATGAAACATTCAAGAACCGATATACTTTATATTATTAGCCATCCCTTAACTAAACCCATTATCTGAATGAAACATTCAAGAACCGATATACTTTATATTATTAGCCATCCCTTAACTAAACCCATTATCAGAATGAAACATTCAAGAACCGATATACTTTATATTATTAGCCATCCCTTAACTAAACCCATTATCTGAATGAAACATTCAAGAACCGATATACTTTATATTATTAGCCATCCCTTAACTAACACCATTATCTGAATGAAACATTCAAGAACCGATATACTTTATATTATTATCCATCCCTTAACTAAACCCATTATCTGAATGAAACATTCAAGGACCGATATACTTTATATTATTAGCCATCCCTTAACTAAACCCATTATCTGAATGAAACATTCAAGAACCGATATACTTTATATTATTAGCCATCCCTTAACTAAACCCATTATCAGAATGAAACATTCAAGAACCGATATACTTTATATTATTAGCCATCCCTTAACTAACACCATTATCTTAATGAAACATTCAAGAACCGATATACTTTATATTATTAGCCATCCCTTAACTAAACCCATTATCTGAATGAAACATTCAAGAACCGATATACTTTATATTATTAGCCATCCCTTAACTAACACCATTATCTTAATGAAACATTCAAGAACCGATATACTTTATATTATTAGCCATCCCTTAACTAACACCATTATCTGAATGAAACATTCAAGAACCGATATACTTTATATTATTAGCCATCCCTTAACTAACACCATTATCTGAATGAAACATTCAAGAACCGATATACTTTATATTATTAGCCATCCCTTAACTAAACCCATTATCTGAATGAAACATTCAAGAACCGATATACTTTATATTATTAGCCATCCCTTAACTAAACCCATTATCAGAATGAAACATTCAAGAACCGATATACTTTATATTATTAGCCATCCCTTAACTAAACCCATTATCTGAATGAAACATTCAAGAACCGATATACTTTATATTATTAGCCATCCCTTAACTAAACCCATTATCTGAATGAAACATTCAAGAACCGATATACTTTATATTATTAGCCATCCCTTAACTAAACCCATTATCTGAATGAAACATTCAAGAACCGATATACTTTTTATTATTAGCCATCCCTTAACTAAACCCATTATCTGAATGAAACATTCAAGAACCGATATACTTTATATTATTAGCCATCCCTTAACTAAACCCATTATCTGAATGAAACATTCAAGAACCGATATACTTTATATTATTAGCCATCCCTTAACTAAACCCATTATCTGAATGAAACATTCAAGAACCGATATACTTTATATTATTAGCCATCCCTTAACTAACACCATTATCTGAATGAAACATTCAAGAACCGATATACTTTATATTATTAGCCATCCCTTAACTAAACCCATTATCTGAATGAAACATTCAAGAACCGATATATTTATATTATTAGCCATCCCTTAACTAAACCCATTATCAGAATGAAACATTCAAGAACCGATATACTTTATATTATTAGCCATCCCTTAACTAAACCCATTATCTGAATGAAACATTCAAGAACCGATATACTTTATATTATTAGCCATCCCTTAACTAAACCCATTATCTGAATGAAACATTCAAGAACCGATATACTTTATATTATTAGCCATCCCTTAACTAAACCCATTATCTGAATGAAACATTCAAGAACCGATATACTTTATATTATTAGCCATCCCTAAACTAAACCCATTATCTGAATGAAACATTCAAGAACCGATATACTTTATATTATTAGCCATCCCTTAACTAAACCCATTATCAGAATGAAACATTCAAGAACCGATATACTTTATATTATTAGCCATCCCTTAACTAAACCCATTATCTGAATGAAACATTTAAGAACCGATATACTTTATATTATTAGCCATCCCTTAACTAAACCCATTATCTGAATGAAACATTCAAGAACCGATATACTTTATATTATTAGCCATCCCTTAACTAAACCCATTATCTGAGTGAAACATTCAAGAACCGATATACTTTATATTATTAGCCATCCCTTAACTAAACCCATTATCTGAATGAAACATTCAAGAACCGATATACTTTATATTATTAGCCATCCCTTAACTAAACCCATTATCTGAATGAAACATTCAAGAACCGATATACTTTATATTATTAGCCATCCCTTAACTAAACCCATTATCTGAATGAAACATTCAAGAACCGATATACTTTTTATTATTAGCCATCCCTTAACTAAACCCATTATCTGAATGAAACATTCAAGAACCGATATACTTTATATTATTAGCCATCCCTTAACTAAACCCATTATCTGAATGAAACATTCAAGAACCGATATACTTTATATTATTAGCCATCCCTTAACTAAACCCATTATCTGAATGAAACATTCAAGAACCGATATACTTTATATTATTAGCCATCCCTTAACTAAACCCATTATCAGAATGAAACATTCAAGAACCGATATACTTTATATTATTAGCCATCCCTTAACTAAACCCATTATCTGAATGAAACATTCAAGAACCGATATACTTTATATTATTAGCCATCCCTTAACTAAACCCATTATCTGAATGAAACATTCAAGAACCGATATACTTTATATTATTAGCCATCCCTTAACTAACACCATTATCTGAATGAAACATTCAAGAACCGATATACTTTATATTATTATCCATCCCTTAACTAAACCCATTATCTGAATGAAACATTCAAGGACCGATATACTTTATATTATTAGCCATCCCTTAACTAAACCCATTATCTGAATGAAACATTCAAGAACCGATATACTTTATATTATTAGCCATCCCTTAACTAAACCCATTATCAGAATGAAACATTCAAGAACCGATATACTTTATATTATTAGCCATCCCTTAACTAACACCATTATCTTAATGAAACATTCAAGAACCGATATACTTTATATTATTAGCCATCCCTTAAAGGTACTCAACCCGTAAAGAGGGTCCCCATCTCAACAGATTCCAACAACAACAATCCGATCAGAGGGTCCTATATTACTATTTCTTTGGCTTTGGGGGTAAAAAATATTTGATTCGAGTCGAGGAACCCATCAAACAAATCTCAGAGTTATTAGATATTGATTTTTCAAATTTGTTATGTTCTCGAGATGAGTACTAATAACTGCCGTAATCTGCTCTGGATGTGTACTCCAAATCTATTCAAACAGACAAGGATGAATAACTCTAAAATCAAGTGGTAATTTTCACGCAATTTTGACTGAGTTCTGGGCCAGATAGTATTCCCGATAATGAAAAATAATAGATTTCTAAAATCGATATCTAACAAATCTGAGCTTTGATGGGTGACTTCCTCGACTCGAATCAAATATTTTTGACCCCCGAAGCCATTGAAATAGTAATTGAGAGGAGTTTTATCGGGTTGAGTACCTTTAACTAAACCCATTATCTGAATGAAACATTCAAGAACCGATATACTTTATATTATTAGCCATCCCTTAACTAACACCATTATCTTAATGAAACATTCAAGAACCGATATACTTTATATTATTAGCCATCCCTTAACTAACACCATTATCTGAATGAAACATTCAAGAACCGATATACTTTATATTATTAGCCATCCCTTAACTAACACCATTATCTGAATGAAACATTCAAGAACCGATATACTTTATATTATTAGCCATCCCTTAACTAACACCATTATCTGAATGAAACATTCAAGAACCGATATACTTTATATTATTAGCCATCCCTTAACTAAACCCATTATCTGAATGAAACATTCAAGAACCGATATACTTTATATTATTAGCCATCCCTTAACTAACACCATTATCTGAATGAAACATTCAAGAACCGATATACTTTATATTATTAGCCATCCCTTAACTAAACCCATTATCTGAATGAAACATTCAAGAACCGATATACTTTATAATATTAGCCATCCCTTAACTAACACCATTATCTGAATGAAACATTCAAGAACCGATATACTTTATATTATTAGCCATCCCTTAACTAAACCCATTATCTGAATGAAACATTCAAGAACCGATATACTTTATATTATTAGCCATCCCTTAACTAACACCATTATCTGAATGAAACATTCAAGAACCGATATACTTTATATTATTAGCCATCCCTTAACTAACACCATTATCTGAATGAAACATTCAAGAACCGATATAATTTATATTATTAGCCATCTCTTAACTAAACCCATTATCTGAATGAAACATTCAAGAACCGATATACTTTATATTATTAGCCATCCCTTAACTAACACCATTATCTGAATGAAACATTCAAGAACCGATATACTTTATATTATTAGCCATCCCTTAACTAACACCATTATCTGAATGAAACATTCAAGAACCGATATACTTTATATTATTAGCCATCCCTTAACTAACACCATTATCTGAATGAAACATTCAAGAACCGATATACTTTATATTATTAGCCATCCCTTAACTAACACCATTATCTGAATGAAACATTCAAGAACCGATATACTTTATATTATTAGCCATCCCTTAACTAAACCCATTATCTGAATGAAACATTCAAGAACCGATATACTTTATATTATTTCAACGATAGCTGCGCTGGTACTTGCAAAACGACAGAAATAGCCATTATAGATTATGGTTGGTTATCAACAACGAGCACGCCCATTATTACAATATTTTATAACATATATGTTTTTGAATGTATTATACACATAACGGTATTTCCTCGATTCTATCAGATTAGCCACAGTTCTGCCAAACACCACGAAAATGCCAACTTTAGAACAAATAATGGTGAATTTCCTTAACAGCATCAGTTTGGCCCACAAACATCATATATAGTAAATCAACAGGACGACTTGACTAGGGTTTGATTAGACTCACTTCACCGACACCCTCCTCATACAACATGAACGGGACGTTATACATTGATGTGACAACCAAGGGGAATTTCTTCTCTGTTGTTCCGGTCCCGATGAATCTTTGCGTTCCTCTCTCTTGTTCCGTCAGCAAATAGTGGTTCGGCTCTCCTCTCTTCAGAGTTCCATAAACGAACACTAAATGCATCTTGGTTTCATATGGTTTCACTATATCTAAAATAACTACAGATATAATGGTATACCACATAATATAGCGGACCAATGTGAAGAGTATATATAGGGGTGTTATGTCTATAAAAAAAAAACGAAATAACTAGACGCTCGATTCGGACATCCAATACAATATACATGTATAGTGTATAGAAATTAGTAAATTAGCGCCAAATTTTACAATAAATCACAAATTGCATTTGTGCAATGTCTCATTTGGCTTTCTGTCTACTTGATAAATTCCATGTCAGGTCAGAGGACAACGCCGCTTGAGGTTCATTGAGCCTTTTATTAGTCATTATGCCACCTTAAGTTAGAACCATTTCTATATACATGAGTGTAGATCAGCCGAAACAAGATTAATTTCCACCAGATTGAGGTTGAGCAACCATTAGCTCGAAATAGAGAGAGGAAGGCACAAACAACATTCATTATACCAGTCAGATATAAAATTTGTTCGCGGTGCTCAACGAAACAGGTTGAACATGCATGAATATCTTCGCGTCGGGTGGTATTGGTCCCACATCGCCTTGTATCACGCTAAACCACACAGCTGGAGATACTGTCACGGTGGGGAATCACGTGGTTTCTAGTTGATGTGTATCACGCATTCAAAATGGCGGAGGCGATCTAAAACTTACGGTGGCTGGTTTAGGACATGGTAAAAAAAAGAAGTTCGAACGTGCGAACTCTTGCATGCAAGTTCTCGCACGTTCGAACGTAAGAGCTCGCACGTTCCAACGCAAGGGCTCGCACGTTCCAACGCAAGAGCTCGCACGTTCGAACGTAAGGGCTCGCACGTTCGAACGCACGAGCTCGCACGTTCGAACGCAAGAGCTCGCACGTTCGAACGCAAGGGCTCGCACGTTCGAACGTGCGAGTTATTTTTTACCATGTCCTAAACCAGCCACCGTAAAAACTCGACCAGACGCGAGGAAAAAAGGTAATAAACTAAGATATGACATATTACATATTATTTTGACAGCTACGAGCAGATGCTATACTATTTTTCAAACAAGCTGATACTAGCTCGTTTATGTCCAAATTCATATTTGTTTGCTCTAACATTCTGACCAAAGTTGTCAGTCGAAGGATTCTCCAAGATGTATGGACTGGTGTATTCCACGCACCTCCGACTGGCAACTTTGGTCAGAATGTTATAGAAAACCACTGAGTATTTCCGAACAAATAATATATCAACTTGTTTAAACAATAAACAAGCATATGCTCGTAACAGTCAAACTGCTAAGTTTTGTGTCAGTTCCTCATATATTATGTTTATGTGCGTTTGTAAATTTTTAATGCGTGGTACTCACTAACCTCGAAACCACGTGATTCCCCACCGTGACTGTGAATTATATTACAACGCAAAGGTATTGGCAGATACCAATTCTATTTCCAGAGATAACAAGGACCATAACTATGGGCGGACCAAACCCATATTCGAACTTGACCTGTATTTGGAGCTGATAACATGACATACCAAATTTGGTTCAGATCCAATAACACAAACTAAATATCATCCGGAAACCTCAAAACAACAAAATGCTAAGTAGCAAAGGGGTATAACTCCGGAAAAAATGGCGGACATAACCCATATTCTAACTTGACCTGTATTTTCAGCTCATAAACTCGATCCGATAACCCAAAAATAAAGTTATAATCATCCGTAAACTTTACACTCATATACCAAATTTCGTTTCGATCCGCTAGCCCAAAAATAAAGTTCTTATCCGAAAACTTTCCGTGCGGACGGGGGATGTTTGTTTGTGTCTCCTGTAACAATACATTTTAGAAGCCCACCGATGATCAGAGTTGGGGTAATCACAATCAGTAATCGTAATCACAGTAATTGATTACATAATTTAGAGTAATCGTCTGTAATCAGTAATCATGACATTTCTAATTGGCGGCATAATCCACCGCCGTTATGTAATTATGGTCACGTCGCAAAGCTTGAAACTTTTAATATATCGTAATCGAGTGTTTGGCTTGAGTCATAAACTCTATTAGTATAATTTTCATGTTGGTATCTCTATTTAGTATACTTTTCATGTTGGTATCTCTATTTAGTATAATTTTCATGTTGGTATCTCTATTTAGTATACTTTTCATGTTGGTATCTCTATTTAGTGTACTTTTCATGTTGGCATCTCTATTTAGTATACTTTTCATGTTGTTATCTCTATTTAGTATAATTTTTATGTTGGCATCTCTATTTAGTATAATTTTCATGTTGGTATCTCTATTTAGTATACTTTTCATGTTGGTATCTCTATTTAGTATAATTTTCATGTTGGTATCTCTATTTAGTATACTTTTCATGTTGGTATCTCTATTTAGTATAATTTTTATGTTGGCATCTCTATTTAGTATAATTTTTATGTTGGTATCTGCGGTTCTTTCGAGTATTTGCGTATATTCAGCATTAAAGACATAGTATGGACTTGTTCGGGCACATGATACTGATCAGTTAGTTTTGAGGCACTATATATGCCAACTGGAGGAATGTATCTCCTGGTCTCTCTGTTTGGAAGCGGGAGTGATTCAACTGAATCTCCACCATTCCAAGAAAGTCATCTCTCGTCTGAAAATAATAGATGATTTGTGCAACATTCAATAATTTATGTGACAGGAAAATGTTAAAGTAAGATACGTCCAAGTTATCTGATAATAAACTGATGTTAGTATTCAGGCGCTATGTCAACTTCAGGAATGTAGCATTCTACTAACATCGCCGAAAATCTCAGGCAAATCGACCGTACCACTCCATAGAAACCATAGTCGGAACTATACGCTCAATTGAAAATATTTACTACTCGATTCGGAACGCATCTATCGGCGATAAATTATCGAAAACGATTTCGCCATCAAGAGTCACTGCATTTATTTAATATATAAGAATTGCAGTGTGTGTTGTCAATTTGGATATAATATTTGTAAAAATAACTACTTTGAAAAGATTATTCTCTATTTCTATTTGATTGCCCTACCGGAGTTATTTCACATCACTTTAATCCTCGACTCAAATTAATTAATTCGTACAGTGATTTGTAGCATATTTTCCGTTGAATGAAGTGGAAAGCGTCTCATAAATGGTCGGATTCTTTTACAGCACACCTTGACAGACTATCATTGTGTTCAATGTGTTTTATTGCTTGCTTGTTTTATTTGTTTAATCGTTCCTTATTGACATATTATGTAGTGTTGTTTTTATTCAATACCATTTCATTATTTATTCTTATGGGATGTTTGGAAACTAAAAATTGCAATAAGATGCAATAGAAACGTATAATCAATTGCATTTTACTAAAGTAATCATTAATCGTAATCATGTAAATCAAAAGTAATGTAATCGATTACATTGGCATATAATCGATTACATTGGCATATTGTATTGTATTGTATTTATTTCAGGCAAGATATGCCCATATATAGTCATACATACAACATATAATTACAAATTAAATATAAAGAAGTTGATTCCAATGATTGAATAGATTTGACCGATAGATCAGATCTGAGTTACAAATAGCATTCAAAATACTGTTTAAAGATTTATAAATTCTCACACGAAATCCATACACACCCTTTCGAATCAGCACTGTCAGAGAACACATTCTGTCACCTACAAACATCCCACTCGCACTACATGATCTCTCATAACCCATAAATTTTCTATATGCATTATTATAACAAACTGTAAGTTTTCTATAACAACGTTTGGTATAGTTAATCCAAAGATGAGCACAATATAATGGAGATACGAACATTTTAAATAAATACATTTTCACATTAGGCGAACATTTGTAAAACTTTCTAATAAGCATATTTGAGCGTGAGCATATAGACCGATATTGGCGCATAATATCATTATCATCGGAAATTATAATCGCCCCAACCCTGCTGACGATATACTTGTATTCCACCAAAAGATGAGGGACACGTGCTCCCTGTATAATATGACCCGCCATGACTCTTGAATAGATGCATCTGTGTTAGGTACGTATATACATACTTACGTGCTATTTGTCGCCCGATCCGAATGATAATTATCGTCTCATTCGAAAATTAGTTAGCGGAATATTTCCCATTTAAACAAAAGGTCACCCAACGTTTCACCAAGTAGTTAACAAATGTTATAAGATTTTAACTTTGAAACTAGTAACAGTCGTATATGTATTATACTTTGCTGTTCTGTTCCTATAATAATATAGTTAATGCTTTTAGCCTAGTTTACCTCAAGGTTTCTAAAGTAAACTTTGTTATGGTATAAGGCTGTCTTTGTTCCTGACTAATTTTCGACTGAGACGATAACTATAACACTAGGATCGGGTGCACTTATTTTGTTCAACCGTGTTTAGTAGAAATGAACTTAATTGTCCAGTTGGGAGTCAATACTATAACCCTTATATGCGTGTAATTTACAAGACCGTAACCTTTAGAGTTCTATAATCGGCAATGATACGCCTCGCAGTTGCTTTGTTATGATATGATTCTTATTCGTATTTACTTTATCTTGGCACAATATCAATATGAGGGGCATAGGGTTAAGCATCATGCACTTCCATTACGCGTATAAATAAGTGCTATAGTACCGACTCCTGTGGTCTACAGCACCGGAGAAGTCAGTACAACGGGTGGTTAATTACCATTCGCTAATCATGAATCGTAAAAATATCTTACTGGGGTACCCTGACGTCGTAGTCTCTTATATTATACCTTATAGTTTCTTTGTACCAGGAATTTTTTTAATTCATTTAATTCTGCAGCTTATGGGGTTATATATGCTGCAATAATATAGTGTGCATAGTTGTATTGCATGCTGTCATTTGCAGAATGAGGTCCCCAGAGGGTGAATTTAGTGATGCTACCCTGCATAGCGGGCTAGCATCACCAAATTCACCCTCTGGGAACCTCATTCTGCTGAGGTGTAAGCAGAATGAGGTCACAGAGGGTGAATTTGGTGATACTAGCCCGCTATGCGGGGTAGCATCACTAAATTCACCCTATGGGGACCCCATTCTGCAAATTGCGCCTCTTATAAAGTTACTTAACCCTTCCATGACTGGAGCGTCCTGAATTTTGCGAAAACCCTGTGCCAACGCATTCTGTTATATATGCTAGTCCCCCAGAGGAAGCCTGGCATATATAAGAGAATACATTGGCTGAAAGGGACGGGTGGCCTTCGTTCTAGGTTATAATTTAGAAATAACATTTATCAAGTTATGATAATTTCCTCATACTAATAGTATAGCATAATGATGATATGAATGCGATATTATTCACAAAACACACTTTGTGTCAGAGAAAATTCAGGTCGAGTGTTCTTTAGTTTCTCACAAAAAGCGCAGTGAATTGTTCATTTTCAGAGTCACGATGTTGTTTGATTTCCTTATTTAGATTCGCGCGCATTGTATGTCGGTTGTAAAATCCCTAAAAACCCACAATACTATCATATGGTAAATTCTTTATTTGGTTTGTATTACCATATATAGGTTAGGAGAAAATACTAACTGGATTAAAAAATATTCATCTGTTTGCAAGAACAATTATGTTATGTCTTTTTCTGTCTGATCATTTCCCAATCATGGACTAACTGGATTTTGAACTGACAGCGAGTAGAATGGGTCGATTAATATAAAATTTGGTGTGATTTGAATGCGATTGTTGATGGATTGTTGATGATCGATTGTTGATGGATTGTTGATGGATTGATGATGGATTGTTGATGGATTGTTGATGGATTGTTGATGGATTGTTGATGATGGATTGTTGATGGATTGATGATGGATTGTTGATGGATTGTTGATGGATTGTTGATGATGGATTGTTGATGGATTGATGATGGATTGTTGATGATGGATTGATGATGGATTGTTGATGGATTGATGATGGATTGTTGATGGATTGTTGATGGATTGTTGATGGATTGTTGATGATGGATTGTTGATGATGGATTGTTGATGATGGATTGTTGATGATGGATTGTTGATGGATTGTTGATGGATTGTTGATGGATTGTTGATGGATTGTTGATGGATTGTTGATGGATTGATGATGGATTGTTGATGGATTGTTGATGATGGATTGTTGATGGATTGATGATGGATTGTTGATGATGGATTGTTGATGGATTGTTGATGGATTGTTGATGATGGATTGTTGATGGATTGATGATGGATTGTTGTTGATGGATTGTTGTTGATGGATTGTTGATGATGGATTGTTGTTGATGGATTGTTGTTGATGGATTGTTGATGGATTGTTGATGGATTGATGATGGATTGTTGATGATGGATTGTTGATGGAATGTTGATGGATTGATGATGGATTGTTGTTGATGGATTGATGATGGATTGTTGATGAATTGTTGATGGATTGTTGATGGATTGTTGATGGATTGTTGATGATGGATTGTTGATGGATTGATGATGGATTGTTGATGGATTGTTGATGGATTGTTGATGGATTGTTGATGATGGATTGTTGATGGATTGATGATGGATTGTTGATGATGGATTGTTGATGGATTGTTGATGGATTGTTGATGGATTGTTGATGGATTGTTGATGGATTGATGATGGATTGTTGATGGATTGATGATGGATTGTTGATGATGGATTGTTGATGGATTGATGATGGATTGTTGATGATGGATTGTTGATGGATTGTTGATGGATTGTTGATGGATTGATGATGGATTGTTGAAGGATTGTTGAAGGATTGTTGATGGATTGTTGATGATGGATTGTTGATGGATTGTTGATGGATTGTTGATGGATTGATGATGGATTGTTGATGGATTGATGATGGATTGTTGATGGATTGATGATGGATTGTTGATGATGGATTGTTGATGGATTGATGATGGATTGTTGATGATGGATTGTTGATGGATTGTTGATGGATTGTTGATGATGGATTGTTGATGATGGATTGTTGATGGATTGTTGATGGCTTGATGATGATGGATTGTTGATGGATTGTTGATGGATTGTTGATGGATTGATGATGGATTGTTGATGGATTGTTGATGGATTGTTGATGATGGATTGTTGATGGATTGATGATGGATTGTTGATGGATTGTTGATGATGGATTGCTGATGGATTGATGATGGATTGTTGATGATGGATTGTTGATGATGGATTGTTGTTGATGGATTGTTGATGATGGATTGTTGATGATGGATTGTTGATGATGGATTGTTGATGATGGATTGTTGATGGATTGTTGATGGATTGTTGATGATGGATTGTTGATGGATTGATGATGGATTGTTGATGGATTGTTGATGGATTGATGATGGATTGTTGATGGATTGATGATGGATTGTTGATGATGGATTGTTGATGATGGATTGTTGATGATGGATTGTTGATGGATTGTTGATGGATTGTTGATGGATTGATGATGGATTGTTGATGGATTGATGATGGATTGTTGATGGATTGTTGATGGATTGTTGATGGCTTGATGATGATGGATTGTTGATGGATTGATGATGGATTGTTGATGGATTGATGATGGATTGTTGATGGATTGTTGATGGATTGTTGATGGATTGATGATGGATTGTTGATGGATTGATGATGGATTGTTGATGGATTGTTGATGATGGATTGTTGATGGATTGTTGATGATGGATTGATGCTGATGGATTGTTGATGATGGATTGTTGATGATGGATTGTTGATGGATTGTTGATGATGGATTGTTGATGGATTGTTGATGGATTGTTGATGGATTGATGATGGATTGTTGATGGATTGTTGATGATGGATTGTTGATGATGGATTGTTGATGATGGATTGTTGATGGATTGTTGATGGATTGTTGATGGATTGATGATGGATTGTTGATGATGGATTGTTGATGATGGATTGTTGATGATGGATTGATGATGGATTGTTGATGGATTGTTGATGGATTGTTGATGGATTGTTGATGGATTGATGATGGATTGTTGATGGATTGTTGATGGATTGATGATGGATTGTTAATGATGGATTGTTGATGATGGATTGTTGATGATGGATTGTTGATGGATTGTTGATGGATTGTTGATGATGGATTGTTGATGATGGATTGTTGATGGATTGTTGATGGATTGATGATGGATTGTTGATGATGGATTGTTGATGGATTGTTGATGGATTGTTGATGATGGATTGTTGATGGATTGTTGATGATGGGTTGTTGATGGATTGATGATGGATTGTTGATGATGGATTGATGATGTATTGTTGATGGATTGATGATGGATTGTTGATGATGGATTGTTGATGGATTGTTGATGGATTGTTGATGGATTGTTGATGATGGATTGTTGATGGATTGATGATGGATTGATGATGGATTGTTGATGATGGATTGTTGATGGATTGTTGATGGATTGTTGATGATGGATTGTTGATGGATTGTTGATGGATTGATGATGGATTGTTGATGATGGATTGTTGATGGATTGTTGATGATGGATTGTTGATGGATTGTTGATGGATTGTTGATGATGGATTGTTGATGATGGATTGATGATGGATTGTTAATGATGGATTGTTGATGATGGATTGTTGATGGATTGTTGATGATGGATTGTTGATGGATTGATGATGGATTGTTGATGGATTGTTGATGATGGATTGTTGATGGATTGATGATGGATTGTTGAAGATGGATTGTTGATGGATTGTTGATGGATTGTTGATGATGGATTGTTGATGGATTGTTAATGGATTGTTGATGATGGATTGTTGATGGATTGTTGATGATGGATTGTTGATGGATTGATGATGGATTGTTGATGATGGATTGATGATGGATTGTTGATGGATTGATGATGGATTGTTGATGGATTGTTGATGGATTGTTGATGATGGATTGTTGATGATGGATTGATGATGGATTGTTGATGGATTGTTGATGGATTGTTGATGGTGGATTGTTGTTGATGGATTGTTGATGATGGATTGTTGATGGATTGATGATGGATTGTTGATGGATTGATGATGGATTGTTGATGATGGATTGTTGATGATGGATTGTTGATGGATTGATGATGGATTGTTGATGATGGATTGTTGATGGATTGTTGATGGATTGTTGATGGATTGTTGATGATGGATTGTTGATGGATTGTTGATGGATTGTTGATGATGGATTGATGATGGATTGTTGATGGATTGATGATGGATTGATGATGGATTGTTGATGGATTGATGATGGATTGTTGATGGATTGTTGATGGGTTGTTGATGGATTGTTGTTGATGGATTGTTGATGATGGATTGTTGATGGATTGTTGATGGATTGTTGATGGATTGTTGATGGATTGTTGATGGATTGTTGATGGATTGTTGATGATGGATTGTTGATGGATTGTTGATGGATTGTTGACGGCGCCAATAATATTAATATTAGCCTCCCACAGCGCAACGGAACGTTTTCATTGGTCGATCCGGTAGTTCCAAGTGTTTGTCTATAAATAAATGGTTCTGTAACGTTATTGATGTTTGTTTACATAACAAAGTGTACAAACGTGACAATAGCATGCAATGTACGCCATATTTATGTTTGGTATAAGAACAATATCTGTCTCTTATATAATATTCTTCCTGTTATGGCGGTTTTAGTGTATGTGACTATTTTAACAGCTATACCCACCCGAAGGCCGCACGTATCTTTAACAATATTTACCTTGACCTTCTAAGCTGGTGCATTCTTTTATGTACGCGGAGCTCCCCGTGGGAGAATTCACTGCATGACACAATATATTTAATGCTGCACTAGCGCAGCTCTCCCCATGAAAGAGTTAATTATCGCCACACTGGCTTATTAAAGATGCACTGCCCGATTTAAAGATGGTCTATCTCTTCCTATAACAAGTTTTATATAGTTTCCTGGGTATAAAATAATGAATATAAATCGTATGGGGCGCCGTTCTTCTATTTATTACCTATATTGTCATATCAATAATTCATTTTGCGATATCACAAATTCGAATAAGTGATAACACAAAATTAATATATGATATCATAAAATCGAATATATCATATCACAAAATAAGTAAGAATTTAGTGATATCAAATATTCGATCATAAAATGAATTTGTGATATCACTTATTAGAATTTGTGATATCATATATTCATTTTGTGATATCAATAAATGACAATAATTCGGATGAAAAGACTATTTATAGATGTCACAAAATGCATTTGTGTTACCACTTATTCGAATTTATGATATAAAAATCGAATTATTGATATAACTAAATGCTTACTATTTTGTGATATCATATATTCGATTTTATGATATGAAAAATTCAAGTTATAATATCACTAATTCGAATTAGTGATATCATATATTCATTTTGTGATACCAATAAATGCTACTTATTTTATGATATCACATTATTCGATTTTATGATATCACAAATTCACGGATGTCAGTAAAATGCGGTCAAAATGAAAGATCCCGCAAACTTCCACCATGCGCTCTATTAGTCGCAATGTTATCGGTCCACGTGCGGCAAACGTATGTTGAACGTTTGGAACATATAACGTTGTAATATCCCAGCTGAAACTCGGCATAACGTCTTCATCACGGACTAGTTTAGATTTGATAATGTATCAGTCTTATTGCGTAGGCCTATAATGTATATACATGCACGAAATTTGCTGATTAAATATACTTGTATTGCCAAGCGAATAATGGTTTGACTTAAACATATATTATAACATAACTATTGGTGTCATTCTGGACTGATAGTAACATTTTCGCTTTTTCCCCGCCATAAATAGGAAGCATATTATATAAGAGACAGCTTTTGTTCTTATACCAATCATAAATATCGCGTATATTGCATGTTATTGTCACGTTTGTACCCTTGGTTATGTAAATAAACATTAAAAACGTTACGAAACCGATTGTTTATAGACAAACACCAAAGTCGTTATTTGGTGGGAGAATCTGGATTCAGAATCCTAAACCGATTACGGGGCGGGGCTATCGAGATTACACGGATTCTAGGTCAGATTTTGAAATCCACGTGGTCTCCGATACAATGTTTAATGTTCTCCCAGCGTCAAACATGGCTCATGTATTTGACACTTGTAAGTATCATTTGTATCTTATATTTATAATGTTCATGTTCGTTGTGAAAGTCATGCTTTTTTTCTATGTGTATATACATGGCACCTAATTAGCTGCCAATCCGACTTAATCACATTTTTTTTCAAGTTAAAGTGTGTTTATTGATGAGGGCATGCATTTATAACAACTCTAGATCTCCTGAATCAAATTCCTAAGACGTTGTGGAGAACACACGAAACATGTCAGTTGTACAGGGACGTGGCGACAGGGGTTGGTTGGGGTGTATCGACCCCCCCCCCGAACTTTGGTACAATTTTCTTAGCTGTACAGTCATTCATACGTGAGGCAAATCAGGATTCTTTTGACTAACTATTCCAAATAATGATATGTACAAGCCAGCAAACGCAACAAACAAACCCGATTTAAAAATAAATACATATACAAACTTATGACTAACTCGCCCCCCCCCCCCCCCCCCCAGGGGGTGACCGGTGATCTGTATATATGTTCAACTTGTTTTGGTAGTCATGTTGCTTTGCCATTACTAATTATTTATTTTTCAGTGTAATAACATATGGGAGAATGGGAGAGTGTGTACCCTTAAGTGAGTCAGCACTTGTCTTCCAATCCCATTGTCTGTATAAACAAATGTATGTGTTATATGTCGTGTGTTATCTAAATTTGACAAATAAATATGTTTAAACTAAACTTTGGTACATTTCCAGCAGTTGGAAATTTCATGCCTAACACAACATTAGTTGGACATTAATTTGACACCATATATAGGTGTTGGAATTGTTCTCATTATTAAACCAGTAAAAGTTGGTAATTTTCCAATCTTAGTGTGTGTCAGGTTGGATATTTCCAAGGGGGTGCAAATGGAATTTTGCGAACCTATGAGTTTCAATTTTGGTTCAAGGGGGTGCAGTTGGCCGGAAATTTGACGGAGCACTCCCATGGGAAACCTCTAGCCACGTCCCTCGAACTTGTACCGTTGTACGTGTGGGTACTTAATCAATAAATTGACTGACATTTCCACTGTATAGTACTGAGATCCTAGAATAAGCATTACATTTGTGTTTGTGCGATTGGGAGATGCAATTCACGTGCGATCACAAGACCACAACATTAGCTTCATGGGCAAAGCTTTATTTTCCAACTAATGTACAGCAAGTTGGCCAAAAAATGCCTGTGTTTCTTCACTATACAGAGACTATTGTGCAAAACTGCATTTAACGAAACAAAATATTTTAAATATGAACTTGCTATAAGACTAGATAGTACATACGTGTATCTGATAATCCATCGATATCATATACTCCTACTATTTCTTGAATAAGAAGGAACATATAATGTTTTATTGTGTTTTTAAACTCCGATGTGGCGAAATCTCGGTTTGTTTACATTATGAACGTTTGAGTCCGTAATCGGAATCAGAATCTGAATCCGGAGTACGACGAAATAACGATTGATTACGATTACGAATCAAAAAATAATTGTTGATTACAAGGAACCGAATGGTCCACTTCTCAAAACTCGTTCACGCTCGTCGGTGACAATTGTTCTTCTAGAAATACAAAACCATCTAACAAAACTATCAACCAGCATATACATAATGATAATCTAAATAGCATTGCACAGAACCTACACTAACCAGTGGTAAGTTTCTGTTTATTCTGGTTTATTGGAACTTTTTCCAGCAAATGAGATGGAACATATTAATCGCTTTGTGAGAGTTGTTGTTGCTAGAAACCAGGTTTTTATATTTGGCCGACTGGAACATGTACGATAAAGAGCTTTTGATATGAGATTTCATTACCCATTTATGACGAATATTAACATATTGAAAGCATGATTTAGGTTTGTTTTCATCACTTGGTGCCAATCGGATTGGACATCTTTAGTCTGAGAAAGGGTGGTGATCTATGTCAGGGACTTGGTCAGAGATTCTTCGTTGATGTGATGGGGGTGTAGATTTCGACCACTCCGCGAAACAAACCGTTTTCCAAAATTGACTAATTTTTATCTGCACTACTCGATAATGAGTTTGAATTCCAACTCATGACCAGTTAAAGGTACTCAATCTCATCAGACGCTCCTAAATTACTATTTCTTTGGCTTCGGGGGTAAAAAATATTTGATTCGAGTCGAGGAACCCACCCATCAAAGCTCAGAGTGATCAGATATCGATTTTTGAAGTTTGTTATTTCTCGAGATGTGTAATAATATGTGTCCCAGAAACATGTGATCAAACGGAGGGTCTCTGACAAAATTGCGGATGAAGATGGATAACTCTAAAATCAAGTGGGTAATACGGTCAATTTCATGATACTTTAGTGATAATGCGGCTATATTTTGTTGAACAAAATGTTGACAAATAACAAGTTTTGGGAAATGTTATACCATAGTTTACAATGGTTAGCATTATTTTGTTGCAAATTGCAATAAATCGATTCTGATAAATAAAGCGTATTTTGAAGAAATGTTGTTGTTGTTGTATCTTGATGGTATGTTGAACAGTATGACCAAAATTGGTGGGGTGACACACCAACCCCTGTCGTCACTTCCATTTTTTGCACGCAGTTTATCATAGTTATTCAAACTCACGCTGTCTCAGACTTGAAAATCCTTACTGCGGTCTGGGGGGGGGGGGGGGGGGGTACCTAAGACTTGAAAATCCATATTGCGGTCGGGGGGGGGGGGGGGGGTAACCCATAATAACACATCAAATCCATGTGTCGCCATATCCTTTGTTGCAGACATATGACCAGATTTGATCCAACTTACGTTCACCCAAACTTGAAAATCCTTACTACCAGGGATGTGCCGAAAAGGGGGCGTCTAGGTTGTACCACCCCTAACTTTTTCAATAATTGCGAATGCCATGGCTGCCACGAAATTAATTATGATTATCTAAATGATCTCAATATTCAACTTAAGTTATTGAAAATTTCAAATGTTGAAAAGTTTGACCAAAATAATTCGGGGGTGGTAACACCCAAAACCCCTTTCGTCACATCCCTTTTGAAGCACATGGTTTACCATATTATTCCAATCCACATTGTTTCAGACTTGAAAATCGTTACGGTCAGGGACGTATCGACACGGATGTCTATCATTGGTTGCAATTTAAGCAATCATGCATGAAACAATATATTTGATAGTTTGAAGAGCCCATATCTAAGTAGTTCATTGGTATGAATACCTGAGACAGACAAAGAATGAGGTGGGTAACTCGTTTTACATTAATCTGTGAATTGACATCTTATGATTAAATTATTGTGTAACCAGCCAATGCCAGTCCAAACAGTTGGCAAGTTTGTTATAAGCTGATTGTATCTACATTCACAGATCCATCGATGCACATACAGTAAATACTGTAAGAGGAAGTTCATCTCATAAAACATAACAACGAACGATGAAGAATAGCTACAAAGCTGTGGTCGCCATAGAAACCAGAACTTTTGCCACTTTGTCGTGTTTAACTTTGTCCAGAGTAAATATCTCGATGTATTTTGGATAAGCTGTTCCTGACACAGTCAATGTCTGCACAACTGAACACAACGCCTTCACCACATCATCTATGGGAGCCTTGTTTTTCCCTGAAAGGAACGAAAACAAAATAACACTGATTAGATAAGATAAGACAAGATTTTATTGTCACAACTTCAACATTGAAGGTTAACATAAAACACAAATCAAAACATATACATGAACATTTCACATAGACAATAAAACAAATATTTACGTACTGTAATGTGGTACGCCAAGGTTATACGACTGACGTAAGTTTATAGGGTAAATCGTTACTGCTTGAGGTTGGCATTAGACACTAAGTTCTTTCGTTGCTCGAATGTGCTATTTATATACCTTACGATATTCGGCGTGATGCCGTGATCGAATGAACGGAAGATAATGTTAAGGAAATATTCTTCAGTTACATTACTCAATTTACTGACTATGTTGTATCGCCTATATTGACTTCCAGAAATCTTCAACAAAATATAGAGTTATTGCTCTTGCATCGATAACATAATGTGACAAAAGTTAGAGTGAAAAACACGCACAGTGATAGGACATCAGATACCCAGACTATATATACATTTTTTTCTTTGACAGCAGCTAGGTATGCATAATTTGGGAGGGAGGAATAAGAAAATATCACAACAGACACGCATCACTGTCATGTATACGGTGAAGAATATCGAGCGATGTTTCGAAAACGTTCACGAGGATGTAATACCCGTTTTGAGGTACGCGGCAGGGATTCTGGTGATTTTGAAGTGGTAAGCAGGATTCAGACCCCACTGTTAACTGGAATACTCGGGATTCATATCCCCATTTTAACCGGTATTCATGTAGGATTCAACAGCAAGGCTGGAACGAAGATTTTATATAGCATCAACTTATTCAAATTTTGATTATTTCTTAGCCAAAATGGCATGTTTTGATGAATTCAGTTTCATACACATATTAGTGTGAAATAACCATGACTTTTATTCTATATTTTCTTGACCAGGATTCACCCCTCTGTCGTAAGTTCTTAAAGGTCCACTTAACTTTAGAACCCCCCAGATCACATTATATAAAATATATGCCATATCATATACCATTTGAAAGCGGAATCTCCAAAACAGTGTATTTTCAACTTATTCGATGTAATAAACTGTGAACATGTTGTTTTTGTTGAGATATCGACGTCTGTTCTGTGCTAAAGTTTCTGCACAAAGTCGACTATTTTCAATAGAAGGGGAATATTTAGATATAGAGTTATTCCGCTTCAAATGAAAATAAACTATAGTTTAAATTCTGTTGCATTCTGGGAGCCATAACCGGGGGGGGGGGGGTGATTTTTATGATTTAAGCTATTTTCTATTTCTCTATGGGCACCTTCTGAGACACAGACGTTCAAAATGGTGATGAAGTATAGTATTTTAATCATATTTTACGGCATAGATTGTTATTAAAACCGTATACATGGTACTATTATGTATTATTCATGTTGTTATGTATTAATTATGTTTTTATGCGCGAAAATAGAGAAGTGGTAACACCATGGTGGTTGGATGTTTGTTTACTGGTTACAAGCAACTAATTATATAGAGCCTACATTTATGCTTTAATGTCCAGGAAGAGTCTGGTGTGGTCCCGAAGTTATGGGGGGGGGGGGGGGTCTGGGTTTTTTTTATGCTGCTGATTTTTGTGCAGTAAATGGGGGTACTTGTGGAAATGCAAGATTATCGTTTGAAAAAAATACCGAAAAGGGTGCGTTTGTTGTCACAGACTGGTGCAGCGGATGACGTTCTGAAAATTGACCACTTGCAGTTCAAATAGGCTTAACCTATGGCCGGCGGGACTTCTAGTTAACATGGTCGCCTATGGAAAATAATTATATGTTTGTAACCTACTTGTACACGCGTTGGGGATTTCCCGCTGGATTTTCCTGTTCTAAAAATATACTCACCATACAATGAATCATAACGACACTAGCCAGCTCGCCGTTCAAACTGCCCCAACAAACGATATACGATTTGTTTGACAATTATGTTGCCGTAATTTTGTCATTTGAAAAAAAAAAAACATTGTTGTGAGTATTTATCAGTATAATAGCAGGGGCAATAGACTGTTTTTGTGTGTGATATGTTGTGTTGTAACTGGATGGTTCAGGGACTCACGAGTATCATATAACACGGCGAAGTCATATATGTGTTTCCTAAATTCATATACATTTATATATAATGTTAATAACGACTATCCACCCACACATAGTACGGGCCCAATCGTAAAAAGGTATAAATACCGTGGATTTGAAATTGGACAATCCCCCAATCACAAAAGTTTTGCCTTACCTGTTCCAATTAACGGGAATGCCACTGACGACAGTCCTTGGGAAGCAGTCTTTTCTAAAATCCCTCTGAAAATGTTTTTTATTTTTTCCTGCCATTTATTATCGTCATTCCAGTGTGGACATACAACAGTGAAAACATATTTCCAGTAATTCGCACTAGACGTCGAAGCCACATCCACAACGGTACCCACTGGCTTTCTCCCTCCTTTTTGTTGTGACGCCATAAGGCCTGGAAACTTGTCATCTGCCGCTCTTCGAATACTAGTCGCCAATGGCTCGAGTCCTGTAAGATCGCCATTATCGCTGGAAACCACAGCCTCAGCGCTGGCCTTAATAATATCACCAACGAACACACTCAGGTAGACATCACCGATTGTATGTGTCGATGTTGGCTGTAATCGCCTTGAGGGGGCCCCCTCAGGTATGCTGTCAGCGTCCCCCATATATCCAGAACTTTTACAACTTTCGTCCTGTTGAATTTGATCGCGTTTTACTTCAAATTATATAATTATTATCCGGCTGCTTAAAAACCACAAACGACAATGGGGAAGCTATTGTTGGGGAAAACCCAATGCGCTATAAATAAATCAATTCTGGTTAAAACCATGCGCAAATGGACTATCGCGTCATTCGATTACACAATCTTGAAACGCGTGTGTGTGATCGCAGACGTACGTGGTATTTCCAAGAAAATCTACTGATTGTATTTTACCGGATCTGCTGGTGTGAGACAAGAATACAAAGGAGAACCAATCGAGCACGAGGACAAAGGTTATAACGTCATACTACATTATATATAACGAGAGCTATGTGTGTCAAGTATATATATACGCGGTATGACATGATTGTGTATATATACTCTGTGGTACAGTGGCCGCAGTCATATGCACTTAAGAAGGGTGTTGGCGTTATGCAGTTGAAACGTTTGTTCGTTTCTGTTCATATTTTATTGCACGACGATAAGACTAAAGCGACGTATCATGCCTGTCTATACCCAATTATAACTACATGCACCTAAAACTTTTCGTAAAGTTAACCCTTTCATGACGGGAGCTGTGCTGGTGCAGCATTAAAGAACCTGTGCCAGTGCATTATCTTATATATGTGAGTCTCCCATAGGGAGCATCGCAGATATAAGAGAATGCACTGGCTCACAAGGTCAAGATAAATATTGTTAAATTAAAAAATTAAAAATTGCGAGGCTCAAAGAGAATGCATTGGCACATGGTTTTCGCAAAATTTCAGGAAGCTCCAGTCATGGACGAGTTACACATTGTCGTATCTACCATACGTTATGTGACACAATTAACTGTACTATCAACGAATTCCCTGACACTGGGGCTACGATCCCCCGACATGGGGTATAGCTACCAGACTGACCATTGCAGATCTCCCCGACGGGGGGTGTTCTGTATCCCACTCAGGGATGTGGCTAGATGGTCTCCGCTGGGGGGGTGTCCACCTTGGGAATTTCCAACTGCACCCCCCCCCCCCCCCTTGAGTCGGAATCGCACCAACACAACTTTTTGCATAATTCCATTTGCACCCCCCCCCCCCCCTTGAGTCGAAATCGCACCAACAACTGTTTGTTTGCATAATTCCATTTGCACCCTTGTACCTTATGCTCAGGCCTAATTTCCTATATATTCATAAGCCATGCTTCTATTTTCCCAGTATGAAAACATTAAGATATTTTAACCTGAAAATTGCCTCAAAAAAACAACTAGTGATCTAATTCCAGACAAATGCACACAGCTACCGACAACAGACCAGGAAACACCGGGCCGACCATGGTTGTTTGGCCCGGTGTGAGAAAATTTTGAAAACTATATACAAGAAAATCGCAAATCCTAGCATCTAGACTGGCCTCAACTGAAGTTTTCCTAGTGTTGGAAATTTCAAACCTCATGCTCCCCCTCAGGTTGGAAAATTCTTCAACTGATGACCATTTATGTCTACAAGTTTGACCAAATGTAGTAAAATATTGTTTTGCTAAACTAATTAGCAGTTTTGTATTGGCCATGTGGATGGGGCAATGACACACCGGGCCGACCATGGTTCGGCCGGGTGTGCGAAAATTTTGAAATCTGAACAAGAAAATCGCAAAATCCTAACATCTAGACTAGCCTCAAGCCTTCCTACTGTTGGAAATTTCAAACCCTACACCCCCACTTAGTTTGGAAAATTTCCAACTGATGACAATTCCAATGACAATGTGGACCAATTGTATGACAAATATTGTTTTCTTAAATTAACTAGAAGTTTTTGACTGGCCACGGGGGAGGGACCAGGACACAAGCTTTCCAAGTGTTGGAAATTTCCAACCTGTCACCCCCCTAAGGTTGGAAAATTTCCAACTGACGTCCATTTCTGTCAAAAATTTTGACAAAAAAATAGGAACATATGCAAATATTGGTCGAAAAACAATAAATTCCCCCAATAAATTGTTTTATAATCAAACTACAAGAACATTTTCAACCTATTGTTGGTGTGAAATTTCGTTGTGGCAGGTATGAAATTTCCAACTATTGAAAATATAGCTCTCTGCTGGGGGGGTGAGACACCCCCCACACCCCCCCCCCCTCTAGCCACATCCCTGATCCCACTGACCCTCTTCTGTGTGTGCATTCACCCCTTCCACCAACGTCCAACACTGCCTTGCATATTGCGCCACCTGTGCAGAGACTTGGCGACATACATGCAGGGGCGATGAGATTTCTCTTCCCCTTCGTATATCATTGTCTGAATTGCATTTGATATGACTCTGACAAATCATAACTAATCTACACGTCCAACACACAGTAGTTTTTGGATATCCATCAATATAAACGATGTGACTAATGCCCCGCCCGAATATACGCCAGGGACAATTCTTAGAGGTATATCATTGTACAGTAGGAAGATCGATAAACGCGAAGATCCTTACATGTACACCATGTACGGGTGTGCCCAGAGATATAAAACCAGAGTTATATATCCTGAGTAAGTTAACGTGTGACACTAATGAGGTAACTATTTTGCAACCTTCTTTGTCATCATAGTAGTATAGACGTGGAGTCCAGAAAGTTTATTCGAACTATTGAGTAAGAAAGGTTTGATTTGTCGGAAGGACCGGGCTGACGAAACAATTCCAGTTCCGCAATTATATATATATATAGTATAAAGATACCAGGGCGGACCCAAAAACCCATAAAAATCACCTTTAAACGAACTTTCGAGTACGAGGTGACTACGAGCATGAAATTTGCTGTGATCACACCTGAATACTGCACTGATCATAAAAACATAACTTATGAAATTTGGCAGCATTTTCGGATAAGAAATGGTCTTTTGACAAAAGGTAAAAAAAAAAAAAACATAATTTATATTCGAGCTTTCGCGTACGTCCTTGAAATTAGCTATATATGGTGAACGTTAGATAATTATACGAAACACCGAAACCCAACTTTAGAAGCTGATTTCTGTAGCATTTTAAGATAAGGACAAAAAGAGCGATTTTAGTGTGCTTCAATTCTAGTCCGGAAAACCGACCTTTTGAGCTTTATTTCTTGTCACCAGTCAAGATGGCCGCCGTTTTTCAAACGGGTTACTAATGATGCAGATTATAGTGAGAAAATGCAATCAGATGTATATATTTTGTGAAGCTATAATATAATGCCAACTTTTATGGTCGTTTTATGGGATAACTACTCATCAATGGTGCTTTAGTAAAGAAAGGGTTCATATTTGTTGTTTGCGGAAACGTGGGTAGATATTTCGCGGACAGCCCTGTGAACTTGTCCTTTGTGAATTTGGGAACATACAAAATTCGGGGTACCTTCATTCTACGCACAAGAATTCCCTTTTATCCATGTTGGGTGTCGTAAGTTATAGTAATTCTATTGTCAGAAGGTGATATAGTTATAAATGTATCCTATATCATCGATAGTAATTACCAAATAGCAATATTTAATGAGAAACGAAGCTTATGCCTGGACGACATGACTAGTGCATGTGAAAACAGTTATCCAAATGATGAAAAATTCAAAATATTCAGGCGTCATCTGAATATACCTGTGTATATGTAAACAAATTCAGTTTTGTCCACATATTTGTTATCATATATTTCGAAAAGCCACGAGTTTCTGATTGAGTGAGATACATTGTAATATACGGTGTCCAAGGTAGGAAACGAATACCACGACATCTTAAAGGTACTCAATCCGATCAGACCTTCATAAATTACTATTTCTTTGGCTTCGGGGGTAAACAATATTTGATTCGAGTCGAGGAACCTCAGAGTGATCAGATATCAATTTTTGATATTTCTATTGTTCGTGGCCCAGAAACACGCCATCAAAAGGATGGTCTCGGTCAAACTTGCGTTATTATTACCACTTGATGTTAGAGTTATCCATCTTCGTCCGTTTGAATAAGTGTTTCTGTGGGGCAATTATTTGTACACATCTCGAGATATAACAACATCCAAAAATCAATATCTGATCACTCTTGAGCTTTGATGGGTGGGTTCCTCGACTCGAATCAAATATTTTTTTACCCCTGAAGCCAAAGAAATGGTAATTTAGGGGTGCTTAATCGGATTGAGTACCTTTAATTCTTTTAATAAATATTTATCGACGAGACTATAGCTGTAATTCCCTTAGGATGTTCAGACAATAAATTGGCCGTTTGTTGAATTTCTTATTAACATTTCCCACTAGTTAACCCTTTACCCAACAATACGGCCATGTGCCAATGCATTCTCTTATATATGCGAGTCGACCATAGGTCGCCTCGAATATATAAGAGAATACATTGGCTTAACACATTAAAAATTATAAAATTGTTTAGGCTATGGTCGACTCGCATATATAAGAGAATGCATTGGCACAGGGCATAACTGTAACTATCACAATGTGGTCAAGGAGCCGGTTCCAATGATATCCATATTTGTATGGTTCTATTGAGACAGACCGAAGATATTTTAGGCTGTTGAAGCTTTATTTGGCCGGTTTTGGCCGGTTTGTTGGGTAAAGGGTTAATATGAATCCGTCTGAACTTTCATTGTCTGTTCGTCGCCTGCTTATATCTCCTTAACAACCCACATTAATAATAGTTTATTCCTATTATGCAATGCCCAATTTATAAAAATCTAAGAGAATGTTTATTTGCAGAAATAAGCGACAATATTCAGACTTTTAATAATATGGCTGACCAACAGAATTGTTTAATCATGTCCAGGGAGCTTGAGAACCCAAAACATGTAATTTCATCTGCAACATGGTCCAAATCTTTATACACAAACGGTGTGAATCACCAAACTTTGAAAATTAATATATTCATGTACTCTTATAATCACATTTTATTTATGTAGTTGTTTTGACAAAATTACAATTTAATTGTTTTACAACTGAACTTAAGAATGCATTTAGTGAAGAAAAAAATTATATGCACAGCGTCAAGCACATCGAGCCCGCAAATATAGAACCGTTTAATGCACAGCGTCAAGCACATCGAGCCCGCAAATATAGAACCGTTTAATGCACAGCGTCAAGCACATCGAGCCCGCAAATGTAGGTAAATTAGTAAATGACTTGAGTATCGATCAAAGTTAGTTCGGTCGGGTGCTCGAATATCCAAAGTCCATCTATAACGAAGAGCGTATATTGTTTCAATGGCCACCCACAACTCACGTGGGATGGGGTCACTGTTGTCATCCAGAGCACTGCTGGTAGCTGTTGTTATTATTCAAGAAAGAGAGCCAGTACCTTGAACGTATCAATTATATATTTTATTCTGTTACAGAATATAACAAGTATTAACGTATTAACAAATATTAACACATATATACAGAGAATATCACAGAGAGTTAACTCATATTGTCAGCTATATATAACGACGTCTCTGTGCATGCATGAGGTATAGTGGCAACCCGTAGCTGAAATAGCAATATCGAAGAAGTATTCCGGGTTAGTTAGTTAGTTCGTGGGGTTTTAGGGCCCACGTAAAATTCGAACCCCCAAATCACATTATATAAAATATATGCCATATTATATACCATTTGAAAGAGGAAGCCCCAAAACATTGTAGTTTCAACTTATTCGATGTAATAAACTGTGAACATGTCGTTTTTGTTGAGATATCGATGTCTGTTCTGTACTCAAGTTTCTGCACAAAGTCTATTATTTTCAATGGAAGGGGAATAACTCTATATATTAAGATATAGAGTTATTTCGCTTCCATTGAAAATAAACCATAGTTTGAATTCTGGTGCATTCTGGGAGCCATAACGGGGGAAATGATTTTATGAATTATGTAATTTTCAATTACTCTATGGGCACCTTCTGAGACACAGACGTTCCAAATGGTGATGAATTATATTATTTTAATAATATGTTATGGCTGTGACGTTCGTGTAGAACTCGCACCACTTTAGCGGTCTTATACTCCAGGCAGTAACCGTGGTCCTATTCTTTACACCATGTTGGAACATGTCCCAAATCTTAGACTATAGAACATTTGCCGTTATGCCTACCCGGGGACCACAAGGATTATTATTCCGAGTTCCAAACCGTACTGTTGTTAGTTGATCATGCCATCAAAATATATACTCTATATCTACGCCGTAGAGATCATATTTCACCAGTTCAAAACATGTGAACTTTTAGATATTGTGACAGGGAGGTTTATAACATTTTAATAGCATTGTAGGTAATATACATGTTATGTACTAATTCATTTCACTGTATAAGGTGAAGGTTCCAACTCGAAATTGCACGTTTTAAGTGACTTTGTGTGGGATTTTTGATCATTTTACTTTGTGTTGCTTACAATCATATAATTTCCACCCAGTAATTAATTCAATAATTAATGCGATATAAAATAGTTAGGAGCACCCCCTCAGTGGATTGTTGAGGAAGTATTAACAATATATTCACTGCCTTGTTTGTTCAATGTTATACATTTCTCTGCATGTCAGAACGTATCAGCACGTATCAGTTCACATGTCTTGTACTGGTGGAATGTCATCTCCAAGCCTTGAAATAGTGTCTGTCATTTGCAGAATGAGGTCCCCAGAGGGTGGATTTAGTGATGCTACCCCGCATAGCGGGCTAGCATCACCAAATTCACCCTCTGGGGACCTCATTCTGCTCAGGTGTAAGCAAAATGAGGTCCCCAGAGGGTGAATTTGGTGATGCTAGCCCGGTATGCGGGGTAGCATCACTAAATTCACCCTCTGGGGACCCCATTCTGCAAATGACAGACACACTATTTCAAGGCTTGTGTGATCTCTACGGGCGTAGCTAGAGTAGCGATTCATGACATGATCTAGCTAATTGGCAGCACATCATAGCGACAATGAATGCGAGAGAACGCAAATTTGTAACTAAGAAACATCTCGTTTTGAACAACACTAATACGCGTGGTTGTAGAAGGGATAAATCTGGGTGGTTTTTTTTAATATGACAATATTTTGAGTTATAACTGCTTTTATCCACCGCTCACTACTATGTGGCTAGCTGTTGCCTACATAAAGCCTGCCTAACAAACGTAACGTTTATATATAACGTCAATGTTAATATTAATGTATTAGGCCAACGTAGCTTTATTATGTAGGTACTACTTTCATGACGTAGTTTTATATACAAATTAGCAGGTACCTAGGGACGTCAACCAACCCAAATGACGACATAGTGGTTTTGGGACGTTTTTTATCGTCCATAATTCACCGCAATTGATACAAAATTCGCTATAAAACACATATAAACCATTAGAACTATGCCAGCCTAAAATAACTATAAAAAAACAACAAACTCAGTATTTCGCTCTAAGCGTCAATTCGGTTTTCCCCACGCCATATTAATAAGTTTTCTAGCTTGACCATATAAATGTAAGGGCGTCATCGAGGTAACGAATGTAAAACTTAGGAAAATTGACAGATTTCCCTCACAAAAGGCAAGTTTTGTGCGATGGATATATAAAATTATGCTGACCCTTATGTCCGCTCGCAAGGGGGGGGGGGTATGGTTGGCATCTATTGGGATCGACAGAGCCTCGCACAATATATATGCTCAAATCAGTTTAAGAGACGACCCTAGCTACATGTTCTATATATAGATTCGAATGTCCGAGCGGAACCTATCTGTTGTTGCACCATGGACCGCACAGTATTTCGGCGGCCATATTTTATTCCGGATAACACTATCGAGTAACGTGATGTATTCTCATCGCCATCCCTGCGGGTCATTGGCGGGAATGTCGTCGTAGAGCTCCTCATCCGCCCCCGGGCTCTGCGCATTCTCATAACTCTCTTCCGGAATACGACTGGGAGTTTTACGAACCGGCGATTTCTTCTGTCCCATCGACGTCTGTGCTAACTGTTGCTCGAGGAAGTTCTTGAAATCTTGGTTGAGGCCTAGAAGATGACACATACTGGTTATAACTATAATACAGAATCAGGCACGTATCGACAGGTTTCGTCTCGCCCACCCCTAACTTTGGTCGAAACTGTCAACAGTTGGAAATTTATTGGCTGACACAACATCATTTGGAGAAATCAGACCAAAATAGGTTGCAATTGTTCTGAAAGTTTTATATTTGCAACCAGTATTTAGTGTGATTGTTTGTTGTTTCTCGACTCTAGTAAAATAAAGTGCAAATTTCGGTCAAATCATTTGGCATTTGGGCTGAGATGGGTATAATTTTGACTGAAATGGCTATCAGTTAGAAAACATGCAACAATGAGGTTGTCAGATGGGACATCATTGTCAACAGTTGGGCAAATTTTAAATATTATAGTTGGGAAATTCCAACCAAATTGGGGAGGGGTTTGAATAGAATTTCCCAGACTTGGACGTTCCGGGTCTGGTTCAATTGGGTCCAGTTGAAAATTCCAGGTTAGACACAACACCGGAGATGCTCTAGTCATGGCACTGTATATGTAGTGATTATTGGTTACTACTCATGCATACTTGTTCAGGCATTGTTAGTGAAATATGTGTTCAGAATTCGAGGCATGCATATGCACGCTTATAGAGTTCAAGCATGGTTCGTGAAATCGGGGTTAATTCCGGACTTCACTTGAAGATATTGTTACTGATATTTGTTGAAAAATATGCTATAGAATATCTGTTGAATTGTTTACAACGACGCACCACCCGAATTGACACAATACAACTACACTGGGGAGGGTTTCTATAACTACCCATGCGCCCATAATGTCACTGAAAGTTATTTACCTGAAACATAACATCGGGGACAATGTCAACGGAATTGAAATAAAATTATATGGATTTACCTGAAATATGTTCGCAAAATACAAGCTGATTTAACCCTTTACCCAACAAACCGGCCAAAACCGGCCAAATAAAGCTTCAACAGCCTAAAATATCTTCGGTCTGTCTCAATAGAACCATACAAATATGGATATCATTGGAACCGGCTCCTTGACCACATTGTGATGGTTACAGTTATGCACTGTGCCAATGCATTCTCTTATATATGCGAGTCGACCATAGGTCGCCTCGCATATATAAGAGAATGCATTGGCCTAACAAAATCTTTTTTTTAACACTTTTTACCATTTTTTCTTACATTCTTTAACAATTTTATAATTTTTAATGTGTTAAGCCAATGCATTCTCTTATATATGCGAGGCGACCTATGGTCGACTCGCATATATAAGAGAATGCATTGGCACAGGGCCTTTCTGTTGGGTAAAGGGTTAAACTATAACTGAAATATCTCCACTAACAATGATCGGTTCGATGGAGTGAACCGCACTGGAATTCACTTTACTGAATGATTTCCAATAGGATTCGGAACTCAACATAATTAGTATCTAATTTGAACTCAAGTGGCATTGACATGTATTTACCGGAGCGATGACAGACTGGAAGGACGTCAGAGAAAGCGGAACGTATTTGAGTTACGGTGTCATTGACGAGCATTTACCTGCACAACGGTCATCTGGAACGAGGTCAAAATAATTATAACTTACTTTGAACTACAGAGTCATTGCCATGTCATGTATTTACCCGAACAATGACTGTCTGGAACGACGTCAGCGACATCGAAACTAAACTTTGAATTGCAGTGTCATTGACATACATGTACCTGGACAATGGCCGAATGTAACGGTGTCACACGGAAGCAACATGCATTTAATTGAACAATGACTTTCTGTAACACCGGCCACGGAAGCGAAACTAATTTGAATTACACTGTTATTGACATGCATTTGCATGAAGAATGTCCGTCTGGAACGATGTCAACGGAAGCTAAACTAAAATTGAACTACGGTATTATTGACATGTATTTACACGAACAATTGCCGCATGCATGGAAGTCAACAGAATTATAACTTACTTTGAACTACAGTATCATTGGCATGCATTTGCATTAGCAATCCTGGGTCGAAGTCAACGGGAGCGAACTAATGTGAGCTACAATAACATCGCCATGCAATTGCCACCTGTACCAAAGTCAACATAATTAGAACTTTACTTTGAACTACAGTGTCATTGCCATGCAGTCATATAGCCGTCTGGGTCGAAGTCAACGGAAGCGAAACTAATTTGAGCTACGGTGTTTATAGACACGCATTTATCCGAACGACGTCAGTAGAAGCGAAACTAATTTGAACTACAGTGTCACTGGCAGGCATTTACCTGAACGACGACAGTGGAAGCAAAACTAATTTGAACTACTATGTCATTGACATGCATTTACCTAAACGACGTCAGCGGTAGCGAAACTAATTTGAACTATACAGTGTCATTGGCATGCATTTACATGAACGACGTCAGTGGGCGCGAAACTAATTTGAACTACAATGTCACTGACATGCATTTACCTAAAACGACGTCAGCGGAAGCGAAACTAATTTGAGCTACAGCGTCTTTGGCTTGCATTTACCTGAACGACGTCGGTGGAGGCGAAAGTAATTTGAACTACAGTGCCATTGACATGCATTACATGAACGACGTCAGTGGAAGCGAAACTAATTTGAACTACATTGTCATTGACATGCATTTTCCTGAACAATGGCCGTCTGCAACGACGTCACCGGAGCTAAACTAATTTGAGCTACAGCGTCATTGGCGTGCATTTACCTGAACGACGTCAGCGGAAGCGAAACTAATTTGAACTACAGTGTCATTGGCGTGCATTTACCTGAACGACGTCAGCGGAAGCGAAACTAATTTGAGCTACAGCGTCATTGGCGTGCATTTACCTGAACGACGTCAGCGGAAGCGAAACTAATTTGAACTACAGTGTCACTGACATGCATTTACCTGAACAATGGCCGTCTTCAACGACGTCACCAGAGCGAAACTAATTTGAGCTACAGCGTCATTGGCGTGCATTTACCTGAACGACGTCAGCGGAAGCGAAACTAATTTGAACTACAGTGTCACTGACATGCATTACATGAACGACGTCAGTGGAAGCGAAACTAATTTGAACTACATTGTCACTGACATGCATTTACCTAAACGGCGTCAGTGGAAGCGAAACTAATTTGAACTACATTGTCATTGGCGTGCATTTACCTGAAGAATGGCCGTCTGGAGCGAATGCTGGGCAGCTTGTTCTTCTGGCCCCTGGTTTGAACCCCTCGGGGTATGATACATTGTTTGGTGTACTTGCTAACCCATCGCCGGTGCTCTCGGTTCTAGGACGGGGATAGTCGTTTACTGAATTGAAATTTCAACAGTTCCGTTTATTTGTTGGTTGATTTGTTTTTGTTAGTGTGTTATTTGCAGACCATTCTTATATGATTACATATAAAAAAAGGGGTGGTCGGACGGGGTGATTATATATTGTTTAGTATCTAATCCCAACCACATGGGACGCACATGCATGTAGGATCACTATATTAAATCTATATATATATTAAGATTTATCTTAGGATTAATCGAGGATTAATATTGACTAAGAAGAAATGTGTTTTAAAATTGATCTTAGGATTGATTATTCGAGGATTAATGTTGACTAAATAACGGTGATATAAAGTATTAGAAATTTTAGGAGTTTATGTGACAAGTTAGTTCTATTGTTCAGTCGACGGCCATATTTTATTACTTAATTAAGCCGTCGACGAGGAACCATGCAACCACTCCTGCTAAATGCTATGATGCTTGGTATAGGACAAACCGATGCTGTTAAGAAAAAGTACCTTTATTTTTCTAAGTTTGTCATTTTCGCGGTGTTTTGCAAATCCGACCGACTTGAGAAAAAGCCAGTGTCTCTAAGAAACAGTCAAGAACATATATATTGAAAAATATTTTAATAATGGTGCCGCTGGTGTTTGCACAATGCATAACCATCTCAATAATGGCCTGTTTGCAACAATCAACACAACCATTATTTAAGGTCCACTTAATTTTCGAACCCCAGATAATATTATATAAAATATATGCCATGTTATATGGGCAGCCAAATTAACATATACTCAAATATTTGAGTATATGTTAATTTGGCTGCACATAATGTTATATACCTTTTGAAATAACATTGTATTATATCGGTGTGGTAAACTGAGAACGTGTATGTGTGGAGATATCGGCTTGTGTTCTATTACTATTACTATTAAGTTTCATTTTTAAATGCAAGGGAATAACACTATAACTTAAGATATAGAGTTATTCCCCTTCCATTGAAAATACATTTTTAGTTCGAATTCTCTTGCATTCTGGGAGCCATAACGCGGAAAATCTTTCTATTATTTCAGCTCTTTTCTATTTATCTATGGGCATCTTCTGAGACATAGAAGTTCCAAATGGTGATGAATTACAGTATTTTAATCATAGATTGTTATTAAAACCGTATATCAAGGCATTATAAAAAATAATCGGTGACTCGAAAATTAAATGGGCTTTTAAATTATTTTACAATATCTATATTTGTTTTAAAATGTTTTACATAATTGCTTTTTCTCGATTCGTTCAGATTAATTTTGTCAAGCACCGAGAAAATGACAACTTTAGATGCTATAACAACACTTTTCTTAACAGCACCAGTTTGCCCTGCCAGCATCATAGCAATTGTACAGGATCCATCAACATAATAGCAAATTATTAGAACAACTTTAAAGTTACCAGGGGTGACAACAGTTACTTTACTAATGTTAATCCTTTCTATACTAAAGCATCATTGACGAGTAGTTATCCCATATTTCCCAGATTTCCCTCAATAAATAGGGCTCTTTCTGCACTATTATTTATCGGTCGTCTGCTTATATTACATGTACATCCCTGCAAATCAATAATAGACCATTCCGATGTACACTTTTTAAAGGTACTCAATCCGATTCGACGGTCCCCATATCATCAGATTCCAACAACAACAATTTGTTTTGAAATGCCGCATCAGTTATCAGAATCGATTAATTGCCCAAAAATAATGCTAATCACAGTCAACTATAGTATAAAATTGCACAAAACCTGTTATTTATCAACGTTTTGTTCAACGAAATTTTGCCAGTTGTCAAATATCTGACACAAAAAAGCCACTGGATTTTAGAGTTATCGATCTTCATCCGCTATCTGGTCAGATAAGCTCTTCTCGTCGGAAGTTTACTGGGCCTCTAAAAAAATTAAAATAATAGATTCCAAACATCGATATCTGATCACTCCTAGCTTTGATGGGTGGGTTCCTCGACTCGAATAAATTTTGTTTTACCCCCGAAGCCAAGGAAATAGTAATTTGCGAGCGTTAATTCGGATTGAGTACCTTTAACTGACTGGGTGAAATCATTTAGTATAGAAAGGGTTAATGTGAGCGGAATTGGTAACTGATATTCTGATCTGAGTTCAGTGTCGTCAGGGAGTTGACTAGAGGGTCTACGTTGTGGTAATGGCGTGCATATCATGCTAGAAAAGTTTAAAATGCCCTATCTGATTTGATACAATAAAACCAGCATCTGTACTGATTTGTACAGAAAATAATTGATGCAAGTTTTTATCACTTCTGGATAACTGTGTTTTTTATTGTATTATCCTCATGCACGCAGTAGCATATGTGTCACTTCTTATCGAACAGCGCCTGTAATCGGAACTCAGATTCAATTTCAATGAAACCTGTGATATCCAAACTGCATGTGCTCGGTGAATCTTCAAACACATGTATATAGGCCCGATCAGACAGACACAATACCCAGATGCCGAAGTGTTACTAAATTACTAAATCTCCTGGGGTTCATATTGGTTCAGGGGTGTTTTATGGGGTATTTGGGCGGGCCACCCAGCCATGGGGGTCAAATTGGTCGACATCCGAACCGTTCTTGAAAAAGGTCCATAGGCCATGTTTACCCCCTTGGTATGTGACCACCCAGCGTGGGGTTCAGGTGGGGTGTTTCTATGAGGTATTTGGTGCGGGCCACACATCCATTGGGACACACTGACCCAAGGAGACATTCTTTTGAATGAGGAATAAGGAACCGGAAATACGTTCCAGATGCCAGTCGTAATTTTACTAAAACGTATACAGGTATAGAACTATAGATATATCAAAAAGCATTCTGGGGAAGTATAACAAAAGTAATACTTTGTGTCATCACGAAGGTTAATTACAGAATGTGGGTGGAATATTGCAACAACAATTAGGTTATAAGGCAGAATTATATGTTTGTATATTCATTCTGGACCACCCACAATTGTAAGCACCATATTTATCTGGTTTGCCCAGGGGGGGGGGGGGGGGGGTAGGAAAAAATTTTCAGGCACGTATGGCATTTTTTCCCTTTCGATCATTTTTTGTACCCACCCACCCCCACCGCCAAATTTTTTTCCGTTTACGGCAGTTTTTTCCGACCATTTTTTGACACCCACCCCCCCTTTTAACACTAAAACAGAGATTTGCGGGGGGAAATTCACTGTAAACAGCTGTATATGAATTTCTGTGCATACTATTTATCATGGATGTTAACATGGACATGTAAATAGGAATGAGTCATTTTGAGGTCATTCGGCCAAAAAAACATGGCTGCCAGCGGCCATCTTGGATTTCAAAATTTGCAACAAAATACAACACGATAACTGCCTGCAGTCAGTTTACCAGTTATAATTACATTATTTCTCTCATTCAAAGTGGTTTTGAAGCCCAACTCATTGCCAAAACACTAAAAAAACAAGCAGAATTTTTTTTTTTACCCCCCCCCCCCCCGGTTTGCCGGCACATCTTAAATTGGGAAGAAGTCTGTTCAGAAACGTGCTGCAGACATGATTGGGGGTTTAGATATCTGTAGATACCAAAGTCTACTTCTCATTGTGTCACACATATGTACAATCTAGATTCACCATTCATTCTGATGGGTGGGTTTTACTGTACCAACAAGCACAGGTTTCTATAAGATAAAGCATTTATGTAACGTGCATTGTACAATTAAGGGTGACATTCATGCTGAGTTTCCAGGACAGAGTAAGCATATAACTGTGAATAAGAGAAATTTGTTTGAGTGCAGTCAGGCGGATTTTTAGGCCAAGTGGGGTTATAGTCATGCCATGAAGCTCTACTCTGGTTATAGGGTCCGTGGAGATCATATTCCACAGTAGAAAACTTGGGAACTTTTTGAAGTTTTGGCAGGGAACCTTGTGAAGTCGAAAAAATAACGCGCGCAACTGCGGAGATTATATTTATAGTTACTAGTATTACATGTTCCTTAATAATGTACTTCAATGTGGGTGAAGATCCCGAGACTCCTAACTCGAAATTGCACAATTTATTAGATTAAATTTGTGAGCGATTTTGCCTTGCATCGCTTACAATTATGGAATTTCTCATGGGTAATTAATTCAATATTTATTGCGATATCGGCTCACAAAAGTCATGTAATCTCGAACTGGGACCACCCCCCTTAATGTGAAATAGAATATTATGGAACAAGTATTAACAAAGAAATATAATACCTGCCTTATTTGTTCAGTGTTATAAAGTTCCCTGTCTGGACGTGTCATAACATAAACAAATCCCAGGTTTTGTGCTGGAGGAATATGATCTCTACGGACCTTATAGACAGAGTAGGGATTCATGGCATGATCAAGTGAGTGGTATGCTATTTGGATGAAACATGGGCGAGTAAGCATGTGAATTACATGGAAAGCGAAGCAAAGGGTATAGACCACCCCAGCATGGTCAGGTGGTCCTGAATAGAGTTATCACCCCTGGCCAGGTGGTTCTGCTGGTCTGCTATGATGTTGGTGGTCCTGTTGAATTGATACGATGCTGGTAGGGCAAACTGATGCCGTTACGAAAACGTACCGTTATTTTTTCTTAAGTTGTCATCATCGGGGTGTTAGGATAATCCGAGCGATTTGAGAAAAATCCAGTTTGTGTCTATGAAACATTCAAGAACATAAATATTTATTTTAACCCTTTGAGTGATCTAATCGGCCCTAAACCTACACAATAAGTCTGTTAAAGAATATAATAAAATATATTAAAATTGTAAAAAATTGTAAAAAAAAATACTAATAATAATAAAAAAAAATTGTTAGGCCAATGCATTCTCTTATATATGCGAGGCGACCTATGGTCGACTCGCATATATAAGAGAATGCATTGGCACTGGGTATATGGGTTAATACAAAAATCGACCTGGCACTCAAAGGGTTAAATGTAATACCGGCTATACGCTGGTGTTCGCAAATAGCAATGAATAGCCATCATGATTATTGTCGATTTGTAACAATAATACAACCATGCAATATTGAAATATTTCGCCATATATATGTTGTTGATTTTTATACACATAATGGCCATTCCGGGATATGTTCAGATTATCAGAAAATGACAAATTCAAATATAGTGTACATTATCTTAACAGCATCAGTCTGCCCTTCCGGCATCATGTCATTTCAATGGGACCCACCCGCATCATATCAAATTAGCAGGGTCGCTTGATCAGGGATGTAGACATTAACATGTTGTAACATATGTTGGGATATGAATAGCAACAATAAATAAGAACAACTTACGAAACAACACAATATATTAAAGATAGTGTATCTCTTCCAGGACACAATTACAACAACAACATTATTTAAAAAAAACCGATTTCAATACCGCTAATACCTTTTTTGTGAACAAATCGAAGATAATACTGATGAGTGTGTATATAATTTGTCTATAGCATCATAATAAACTGGTTTATTTCTTATGCGGTGAGCGAAATCTCTTCGATTCGAAATTTTGTTTTCCTTGATGGAGGGTGCATGCTAACAAGATATGCTAACAAGATATGGTTATCCCTCTTGATGGAGGCTGCTAACAAGATATGGTTATCCCTCTTGATGGAGGCTGCTAACAAGATATGGTTATCCCTCTTGATGGAGGCTGCTAACAAGATAGGGTTATCCCTCTTGATGGAGGCTGCTAACAAGCTAGGGTTATCCCTCTTGATGGGTTCAGAAAGTTTTCATAGCCCATTTTAACACCCCGTTATAGAAGTAGGTATATTATATGAAAAAATATATATAAAATTCATATTAATTGGTAGAAGCTTTTCCGGACAGGTGTCCTCCACTCATTTTATCTATTTATTGCATGATTATTCCATTCAATAAACACATTCTATAAAGTGTGATATGCAACGTTCGTTGCATAACAGGAAATATAGTGCCATGTGACCTGTTCTATACTAATGATATACAACGGTCATTGTATAACAGGGAATAGTGTCAGGTGTACCCAAATGTATTATTGTTGCACAAACGTGATTCGGAATCGGGGAAACTAGGAATGAAGAAGAATTGGTGTCTGTGACTGATATTGATATAGTTTAAAAATTGGTTTCATTAAATACACCAAAGAGTAGTATTTATCCATAGGGACTCTTTCTTTACGCCCGCAAATAACGCATAGTTACGTGAAACGTCATCTATCCCATTTTATAAGCCACTGTTGGTTTCACATCCCATTTATTGATATAAGTATGTTTTATGGAGGTTTTGGATCAAGTAATAAATAGGATCTACAACTCGTCTCCAGTTTATAGTAAACTTACATAACTCGTCCAGCAAATGATGTCTGGACATCGCCAAAAGTTCGTTTTGTAAATTTCGCTATAAACTGGAGACTCGTTGTATAGATCCTCGATATAATAATATATACCCAAGAATCTATGTAAACATTCTAGGATGAGATACACTATCTTTAAATAAGACAAGAACAGATAAATTTGTGTGACATCTGATTTCTAAAGTCCATTCACATAAATGAGCGAAGATTAAGAAGTATTCTAGATTCCCAAATGAACCTCCAAAATGGTTTGACACATGGAGAGTATAATCAAATAAATGTTATATTGCATTCAAACTAGTCCCATATACTCATTTAAGTCATTGTATAGTGACTAGTCAGTGAGTGACTAGAGTTTACGCTGTATCAACATATTTTTGTACACGATCATGCGTGCCACGCGTTGCCTAATCCACTTTCCGTGAATTATATTGATTACGTCTTGTACAGCCATAAATTAAATTTATATCAAATTAATAACTTTGATTTTAAGATAACCTATTAAGCTGAACGTTTACAGAATACATCTTCGACTCAAATTACATAGTTTTCTATATATTATCGATATTACATCGTTGTTATCAACGGGAATTTATTGAAAATAGCGTACAGTACCCCTTTAACAGACAACTAATTAACAATATATTAATCGCGTGGCACGTGTGATCCGGATTGTACACCAATCGCCAATAAATTTAAGTATCTGTACTTATTCAATCGTGTGGGTACCGATATCATATAACCGCGGAAGACACATTTACCAAAAGAAAACTAATTTTGATTTACAAAGACGTAGACTGCCGGATCAGCTATAGGTTATCACGTTTTTTTTTCTTTCAAAATTTCTGAGCAGAAACCATTCAATTCAACTATAGAGACATTAGTGTGCACACATAAACAGACATAACATAGAAGAGTCACAACAACAAACACAGACAATGTCAACCAAAAGATGTCAATGTTCAATAAACTAGCCTTTGTATAAAATTTAAGATGGACGTCTATTATTAAAATTTACTTTTATAAGTCTGTTATTTACACACCAGGAGAGTTATTGTCGAAAATCGCGCGATTAGATAGACTAGTCCTTGGACCAGGCAAAGATGCATAGTAACATGAACACATTGACCACTGTGAAGTAAAAATCAAAATATAGAGTTACTCACCTTTCGCTGGCCCACAGGAAGCAAGCGCTGAAATAAGTACACAAGTGTAAATTATATATATAGAGGCTATGAAATGAGTGTTTCTCTCATATGATATTTATGAAACGAGTCTAAGAATTTTCAGTTTTCTCGAGCCTCCGGCGAGAGAAAACTGAAAATTCGTGACGAGTTTCATAAATATCATATGAGAGAAACACGAATTACATATTCTATTTATCATATGACACCTATAAATTGATAATGATGTCCAAAACGCACACAAATCACTAAATAGCTATATGACATCGGCAGCAAAAGGTTAATGTGACGTCACTTCATTGCACCGGAAGCCCACTTACACCTGGTGAACTAGCAGAAATAATATGCACGCGAAGATATAGTGCGCTATTCTGTTCTCAGTTTGTGACATTATATCGTATGTTTATTAGATAGATACGAATTACTTATTCTATTTATCGTGTAACAATGTCCAAAACTATATATTTCAAGATTATAATTGCGAGAATTTCGGCATCGCGTTGATTGACGCGCACGAATTTGACCTGCATTTAGTTAGAGATACGGCTCGGCCCCGGTTGCCATTCAGCCAATCAGAACCCACTTTTTGTCAACAAACCAATCAAATTATCGGAAGGTGATATGAACTAGTAGTTCATATGAAATTGATTTATGACATACTTTCCAACGTAAATAATGATTGAGTCATATGATAAATATATATATGTATAGCTAATAGCAAGCATTAAGTATGTGAAAATTACCAGAACTTATGGTCCAATTCCATATTAACTGGTATTCCACCCCTAAATTAAGCGGTACGCCATATTCCTGTAGGGGAGGGGTGACACGCCATATTCCTATAGGGGAGGGGGTGACACCCTCCTTACTCTGTATGGTTGATCATCGTAACAATCCGACTTCCATTATAATTGGTCATTGTCGCAGGGTGCCGGGTTTGCGTTGCACATCCCGTGACCTCTCAAGCTTTAGCTTCAATGTTGACAACAAAATGGCAGCATGTCTATGATTGTATAGGCTATTTATTGCATGCACTTATTAGTTGAACATCCCTACAAATGAATCATTAAGTGTTGACCTGCTCGTCGTCTGCTTATAGTATATTACCATCCCTAGAATGATGGAGATTAAGCCATTCCAAAACGTACTATTAGAACGGAATGGGATAATCCAATCGAAAACCAGCGGGTTTCTAATACGCCTTGTCACCGAGTCGTGGCCATATTGGATTCACCCAGCCCAGTTCCGTTTTTGGTGCTACAGGTCAAAGTTCTGTAGTAGCATTCATATATGGAGCTTTTAAATTTTCATTACTTCCACGTACAAGGAATGCTACTCCAGAACTTTGAGCTGTAGCGCTAAAACACGGAACGGGGCTGGATGGATCCAATATGGCCGCGACTCGGTGACAATGCGTATTATCACGTGATATAAAACGTACCATCTCGACTCAGTGATAATTCGTATTATCACGTGATATAAAACGTACCATCTCGACTCAGTTACAATGCGTATTATCACGTGATATAAAACGTACCATCTCGACTCAGTGACAATGCGTATTATCACGTGATATAAAACGTACCATCTCGACTCAGTGACAATGCGTATTATCACGTGATATAAAACGTACCATCTCGACTCAGTGATAATTCGTATTATCACGTGATATAAAACGTACCATCTCGACTCAGTGACAATGCGTATTATCACGTGATATAAAACGTACCATCTCGACTCAGTGACAATGCGTATTATCACGTGATATAAAACGTACCATCTCGACTCAGTGACAATGCGTATTATCACGTGATATAAAACGTACCATCTCGACTCAGTGACAATGCGTATTATCACGTGATATAAAACGTACCATCTCGACTCAGTGACAATGCGTATTATCACGTGATATAAAACGTACCATCTCGACTCAGTGACAATGTGTATTATCACGTGATATAAAACGTACCATCTAACTTCTTCTGTCGATCGGCCGGGTTAACGCTAACGTCCATAGCCTTCTTCTTTTTCTGCAGTGCGGCTAAAAAACTGTTTCCTGCTGGTGGTTCCTGTGTACTGTTCTCGGTTGGGATGTCTGGTAGGTGGCGCTGGGGTGAAGTTGGGATGTCCGGTAGGTGGCGCTGAGGTGAACTTATATCCTGCATGCTTTGTCCCATTCGACTCAGTGCATCAGACGGGCTCTGCGTCTTTTGACTCCAGTTGAGGTCATCTCGGGTAGTAAGGTTTGAGACACGTGCTGTAGTAAAACAAATATCAACTTTAACCCCCTGCTCTATCCATGTTCACTATCCCTGACAGATTAAATGTGCTGTAGTAAATCAAATATCAATGTTCTATACTTAATACCACGGTGGGGAAATCACGTGGATCGAGTTGATGGGTATCACGCATTCAAAATGACCGAGGCGACCGCAAACGCGACCAGAAACGAAGTAAAAGGTAATAAACTGGGATAATTATATATTAGGTATAGTATTTTGGCAGCTATACGGGCATATATGCTATACTATTTTTCAAACAAGCTGATACGTCATTTGTGTCCGAATTCACAGTGTCGTTTGCTCTAACATTCTGACAAATGTTGTCAGTCGAAGGATTCTCCTAGATGTATAGACTGGTGTGTTCCACGAACTTCCGACTGGCAACTTTGGTACGAATGTTATAGAAGACTACTCAGTATTTCCGAACGAATAGGGTATCAACATGTTTTTAAAATAAACCAGCATATGCTCGAACAGTCAGCATGCTATGTTTTGTGTCAGTTCCTCATATATTATGTTTTTGTGCGTTTGCACATTTTGAATTTGTGGTACTCACCAACCTCGAAACCACGTGATTCTCCACCGTAAATACTCATTGACGAGATTAGTTCCCTAGGAAGTATTCAGATAATAAGTTTGTTGAACTTATTATGTGAACATTTCTACCAATCAATAGGTATCACTTGTATTATCTTTTCGTATATCTGTCGTCTACTCATTTTTCCTGAACACTCCTCCAAATTAAAGATAGACCATTTCAATGTATACTTTTATAACTGATGGGAGAATCCATTTAGTATATAAACCGTTAAGTTGAGTTATATATTTACGCGGATATCATCAGATTGCATGGACAATATCTGGTCTATGATGGACATCCCTCCACATGTGGGATAAAATAAATATAAAACCTAGTCTGGATTTGTAGATATAATTCTATCAGCTTAAAGAATTCAGGTAAAAGTTGCGTTACGTTATATGTGCACTTTTGTTTTTCCTTTTCTTTTTTTCCTTTTTCTTTTTTTAAAGTGGCTATGGTGGTTTGAGAAAATATGTTATATGTTCATATATATATAGGTGATTCTTAAGCTTCCAATAACTCGTACAAATCTATTGGTTCAAATAACATTGTTTTTAATTTGTAATTGGATATTCATTAATTTTGGCGCATTTTATATAGTGTAGTGTAGTGCTGTGGTCTTATTTCCAGTATCAACACCGTCCAACAATAAACGAAGCGAGAAGTTTGCTGGAGATAAATGAAAAAAAAAAATACGTTTCGTTTATGGTTTAGTTGTGCCATTGTGCTATACATTTTCTCTAACTCTATTTCTATTGATAACATTACATTACTGAATATCTGGTCTAACTGATGTAATAACGAAATAATTCATGGAACTGCCTTAAAATCCGCTCAATATTATTCTGAAATTCAGATATCCAGAGAACGGACGTATATACGTATCGAGAACTACACTTTATCGCTGATACTATTAGTTTATATATACTGTTAAAGTTATATCTAGCATATGATTTTAGATATATAATCATTCACCGGTTGGTCCGATGTTAAGAGTGCACTATATCTGACATTTGAACTTTGTCGCTGACATTCATTTACATGAAACGGAGTCAACGGAAGATGAATACATGCAATCTATATTGTCACTGAAACCGAAACAATGCAAATGTATCAGACAAAATCCATGCACAATGTCACTCAGGTTTACCTCAAATATGACAGATATAGTCACAGATAAAGAAAAACATTTTAACTACAGTGTGATTGACATAAAAAACGGAACGGAGCTGGATGGAATAATAAAACTTGAAGAAATTGTTGAGGGAGTTTTGATAAGAACTGTGTTTGTTATAATAATTGATTTATGTATTGCTTATTTATGTACTCATCAGTATCTTGCAACTTCCCATTGAGGTGTTTTGCGATAAATTCTTGTATCTTCTATCTTGTAATGACGAGTCCTACATATTTAGCTCTGTATACTCAAAAAACATTTAGTTAAGATTAACAAAATGTTAGTTGTTATCTAACCGAACTATTTGGTTGCCCATCACCGACTATATAAACAAGTGTTATACCCAGTTACCCGCCTGCAATGTAGTTGGTTACAACCGACTGAAGTTTATTTACAAGCGACTAAACTCAGTGTGACACAAGGTTGTGTTATTGCGGTAACCTAATCGACTTAATTAACCGACTAAAATATAGTGAAAGTGACTAAACTGATATAATGGTGGTATAATGAGCGTGCAGACACTGCTTAAACGTACTCAATCCGAATTAACGCTCCCAAATGACTATTTCTTTGGCTTCGGGGTGAAAAATATTTGATTCGAGTCGAGGAACCCACCCATCAAAGCTCAGAGTGATCAGATATCGATTTTTTGAAATTTGTTATTTCTCGAAATGTCGAATTATTGTGGCCCAGAAAAGAGCTGTCAAATTGATGCTCTCGGACAAAATTGCGGATGAAGATCGATAACTCTAAAATCAAGTGGTAATACGGCAAAAATTCGTGATATGCAAGTGATAATACGGCCATATTTCGTTCAACGACATGTTGTTAAATAACACGTGTTGGGAAATGTTATACCATAATTGACAGCGGTTAGCATTATTGTGTTGGTATTAATTAATCGATTCTGATAACAAAAGCGTATTTTGAAGAAATGGTGTTGTAGTAACTGGATGATATGGGGACCGTCTGATCGGATTGAGTACCTTTAAGGAATAGTGTGCACTTGATGCAGTGGATCAAACAAATAGTTCAGGACACAATGAGAATGCATGCTCGTCCACTGAATTTACAATAATATGCTTTCAACTTCTTGCGAAGATACCAACCATGCACGTGTCGTCTGTCTCGGTCATCGAATCGTCGGTGATACCACTACACGTGTCGGCTGACAAATAGAACAAGTATTAGCTCAAGATTCGAATATACCCTGGTGATAGTCAACATAGCAAACTATTCTGTATTCCCCTTATATATATCGATTCGCTTGTGCGATAAAAAGTGGTTTAGTGGTGTTAGTAAAAGAGTATATACAGCCATGCATGTATTTGCTTACATATGCAGGGATGTGGCCACCAGGATGTTGGTGTATTCTCCTCTCACAATTTTGTTGGTCATGTTAACCAATTAGATATTTTATTAATAGGCAAAAAGTATAAGTCTAGCATAGGAAAAAAATACACATGAAATAAACCCAAAGCTAAATGTACCCCAAGGCGTTCGAATTGGATTCATGTGAAATGACATAAAAGTCTGTAAAATAACTATCATCAACAAGTGTATGAAAAAATAGATTGTCTTTGTTCTTATTTTCATTATTAACCCTTTCAGTGCCAAGTCCGAGTTTTGTATCAACCCATATACCCTGTGCCAATGCATTCTCTTATATATGCGAGTCGACCATAGGTCGCCTCGCATATATAAGAGAATGCATTGGCCTAACATTTTTTCATCACTTGTTATTATTTTTTACAATTTTAATAATTTTTTCTTATATTCTTTAACATACTTATTTTGTAGGTTTAGTTCCAGGGAATCTTACGTTTTTCATGGGCATCAAAATTATTACTATGAATACTTGGTGATAGTTTTGAGTTATAACATGCCCCTAAGGTTTTATCCAGTTTGTTTTTAAATTCGCTATAGCATGCTTAAGCATACCCAAAAAAAATTCAACCCATTTTTTTGTTTTTTAGGACCGATTTTACAGAGCGTAAATTAGGGCCGATGAGATCGGCCCCTGGCACTGAAAGGGTTAATAACTCAATAATGAGATTTCACATGCAAAAATGAGTGTTATGCAAACAGTACTGCCATAGTGGAATTACCAATTAGTCCAAGATACCAACGATAAAGGCCCACTTAAATTTAGAATTACCATATCACATTATATACAACATTTTTCATATTATATATTATTTGAAAGAGGAAGCTCCAAAACATTGTATTATCAACTTATCCGGTCGAATAAACTGTGAACATGTTGTTCTTGTCAAAATACCGACGTGTATTCTATGCTTAATTCTATGCTTAATCACCGTAACAGTTGTTTTACATAACAATGGTTTCAAGACATGAAATCCCAATGATGAATATAAGAATACAGATTGTCTATTTCTCCAAGTTCTTCTTAGTGATGATGTTTTACAGACTTATATGTTGTATGCATAATTACCCACTGCGAGTGCATTGGGTCCCTTTAATACAATAAGAGTGTAGGAGATGGACACATAAACTCCCTATATAGCCACATCCCTTCACATATAAGCTATCTATCTACTGGTGTGCAACATACATGGGGTTTGGGAAAAGAACGAAGGGTCGTTTCCTCTAGCTTTCTGCCGTTTGTACTCTACAAATAAATGTTCAACCAAATGTTCAACCAACGATAAACGTGAACTTATAAATGTTCAACCAACGATAAACGTGATCTTATAAATGTTCAACCAACGATAAACGTGAACCTATAAATGTTCAACCAACGATAAACGTGATCTTATAAATGTTCAATAAACGATAAACGTGAACTTATAAATGTTCAATAAAAGATAAACGTGAACTTATAAGTGTTCAACCAACGATAAACGTGAACTTATAAATGTTCAACCAACCATAAACGTGAACTTATAAATGTTCAACCAACGATAAACGTGATCTTATAAATGTTCAATAAACGATAAACGTGAACTTATACATGTTCAATAAAAGATAAACGTGAACTTATAAATGTTCAACCAACGATATACCTGAACTTATAAATGTTCAACCAACGATATACCTGAACTTATAAATGTTCAACCAACGATAAACCTGAACTTATAAATGTTCAACCAACGATAAACCTGAACTTATAAATGTTCAACCAACGATCAACCTGAACTTATAAATGTTCAACCAACGATAAACGTGAACTTATAAATGTTCAACCAACGATAAGCGCTCTGAATACGGCAGAAGAAATAATAATGTGTGTTCTATGATGGACGATAACCCTTTCTATACTATAACATCTTGGTGAATAGTTATCCAGTGGGAATTGTTCAGACAATAAGTTCAACATACGACCATCAAATATATAGGTCGTTTGTAGACCACCATGAAGCTCCACTCTGGCTAACACCCGTAGAGATTATATCCAACGGGCGTTAGCCAGAGTAGTGATTCATGGCATGATCTAGGTCGTTTGTTGAACTTATTATCTGAACATTTCCCTCAATAAATATGGCTTCTTTTGCACTTTTATTTATCTGTTGTGATAGTCGTCTGCTTTGAGCAACTTAAAATCCCTTCAAATCAATAATAGACCATTCCGATGTACACTTTTTAACTGACTTGGAGACTCTATTTAGTAAGGAAAGGGTTATTAATTGGCGATAAACTATAATGTGAACTATATAATGGACGCGAAACTATAAAGAATGTGATAGACGCACTGTTTGGCAAGTATCATTTCCGTGATTATAATCATGGACAGATGGTAAATTGTAATTTTCGATGTTCTAAAAGGAAATCTTTTTTCAACATTTTTTTTAACAAAATAAACCTTTCTTGTTCTAGGTAACAATTTTGTACAAAATATTACTGTTATATGCTAGCTGAACCAATAAATAATGCAAAACATACACTGTATGTCCCTCAATAGCGTTTGCTTACTTAGACTTTAGTCTGCCCTGATGATGTGCATGGTCGTGCACTATGTTACAAGAACATCCAGAATAAATATATGAATACCGCTGACATCGAACATGGCTGAGACGGAGAAGCCATTGTCACATGGTTTCGTGTACAAAGAAACCGAGAATCTCATGAATGATTGTGCTAAAAGACACCCAGGATCTCCTGAATGATTGTGCTAAAAGACACCCAGGATCTCCTGAATGACTGTGCTAAAAGACACCCAGGATCTCCTGAATGATTGTGCTAAAAGACACCCAGGATCTCCTGAATGACTGTGCTAAAAGACACCCAGGATCTCCTGAATGACTGTGCTAAAAGACACCCAGGATCTCCTGAATGATTGTGCTAAAAGACACCCAGGATCTCCCAAATGTGCAAAAAGTCACACAGAATCTCAACGTCTCATAAAAATATCAATTTTAAATTAGTCGCATGTTAAATATTATTTTTATCCATCCCTTAACTAACACCATTTCCGATTGGGCAAAAGCCGCCACGTGATAGTCCTGGAAAAAGTCATACTGGACTCCCGAAAGTCGTCATATTGGACTCCCGACTGTACAATATCACTTTTTATTGCGACTCCGTGACGTCACGAATTAACTCTATTGCGAAATGAATCGGTGAAATTGTGATGCGCGCGCAACACTGATGGATTTTAGCAGCCGTTTCATTTCCGCATTGAGTTTTTTTTCTCACTTCCGTGTTTACTTTTCAATACAGGCTTTTATAGAGAATTAAGTGCCGACAAATACCAAAAATAACCACAAAAGTTTTATTCCCAAAATTTGGATAAACATACGGATGGATAATAAAAATGTCATTATACAATGTTGTGTACAGTATGAGTTTTTCTTTTACTCGTCCAGGTTGTGGTGAAAAGTCATATTGGACTCGACACTGGCGTGTCTCGTCCAATATGACTTTTCACCACAACTTGGACTCGTACAAGAAAAACACATACTGTACACAACATTGTATAATAACTTTATAATATAATAATTTGACTGTCGCAGACGAACAAGACTTTGAGATGCTGTGTGATCTTTTGCACATTTTGGAGATCCTGGGTATCTGTTTGCACAATTGAGAGATACTGGGTATCTGTTTGCACAATTGAGATATCCTGGGTGTCTTTTCGCTCGATACCATGCGACAATAACCATTTCAGCTTGACTGACATGTTGTGAATGAAGTTGGCTGTATATATACCTGATGATCTGAATTCGTTGTATATCCCGACAGGGTTAGCCAAGCTTTGACGCCGGTTGTCTGGTGGAGAGGACACTGTAAAGCAAGGAGGTCTGTTGTGCAGGATATGGTGCAAGAGAAAGAAAGGAATCTACTTGTGCTAAGGCTATACATTATAGGTGCACTATACACTGTGTGTGAATGATTTTCAATTGTTCGAATTTCACTTTAGCGATAAGATTACTATCTCTTTTAAGGACTTAGCTAACTCATTTCCTCCAAAATTTTATGGAGTCAAAATAAAGGATTCTGTTCAGTTTTATTAGTAATCACAGCAGCCAAACCCATTGGTGCAACATTTTAAGAGTAGAAATCATGGTGGATTATTTTAGAAATACAAAAGTGTGAACTTTATATAAATTGTTTCCGAACCCAAATTCAACAAACACGAAGTCCATATCTAAGAAACAATATGGCAATGTGTACTGAACACTGTGGAGAATGATGAACAATAAAACAATATTCATATTTATCAAACTTTATTTGATACAATTACTAAGAGCCAATTGTTTACAAATGGTAGATATTCTTGCTCAACATTGCTGGCTGGGAGGTGACAGTTTAGTGTTAATATTTGTGGACCCTGATCGGCTTCATCTCAAAATCTCAATTGGTCTCTCCATAACGTTGTTGAATGTAAATGCCGATAGGAAGAATCAGCTCCCAGATAGGCAGTGAGCGGGCGGGAATTTCCCGCTTCCCGGCAATCCCGGGTCTCATACTCATTCCCATTTCCCGGGAATATTATTTGTAGGAACCGGGAACAGGATGCATTATTAACACTTGGAATATCATACATCAGTCGACAGCAACGGCAATAATTTCATTTAATGTGTCCACCACGTTCCAAGTCCCGAGATGCCACAAGCATTTTGCAACGTTGGCAATATTTTAACATTTCGCTTGAAGTTCGGGAGTCGGAACGATGGTTTTATGTTTTCTAACTTGTGTTGTGTTACATTGTATACAATACAATACAACCCTCGGAGGTCAAATTTAACAATTTGGAATATCCTTTAGTTAATCTAAATTATCATCAATACGATCCCTGTCACACAAACAAGCGAAATTGCGCATAACCCGTGTTGTGGTATTTGTGCATATACATTTCCCGGGAACATTCCTGGTTCTCGGTTCTGAAGGGGTTTCATTCCGGTTCCTGTTTTTTTAAAGTAATTTAGCCGACTATAGCTTCAGGACAAGTACATTAAACTCTAGCAGTCACAACGGTCGTCTTGTTTTTACTTATGTTGATGGCTCGAGATGTAAAAATTGGGCTCTCTAGCCAATCAAATGTGATGTTTCTTACTGTAGGAGTAACATGTACACATCATGTTGTGACTAGTTTTTAAAGACGCGTACGTGTCCCGATCGTTTATCGTTTATGAAGGTCAATGTTTAAAAATATCTGCGTAAATGATGACATATAGGGCTTCAAGCAATGTCTCCCACCGTTTGTGTCCACGTGTGCATATATATATGGGAGTGCACATCCGAAACTACAGACAAACATATTTTGCCCTTAAGCGAGCAGCTGTTGTAATAGATCATGCACAAATACATGTAGTTTATGTCACGATTTAGCCGACTAGCTTCGGGACAAGTACGAGTGTATACACAATAATAGGAAAGTGCATGATTACATAATGTAGGCCTACTACTGAATGTTTACCCCTTTCTAAACTAAATACTCATTGACGAGTAGTTCCCTTATGGGACATGTTGAGATAATAAGTTCAACAAAGTTACGACATATGTGACCCGCTATATCAAATCCAGTCGGAAGTCGGGATTTATTTACCCTGTGCCAATGCATTCTCTTATATATGCGAGTCGACCATAGGTCGCCTCGCATATATAAGAGAATGCATTGGCCTAACAATTTTTTACAATTTTAATAATTTTTCCTTGTATTCTTTAACAATTTTATAATTTCACCCATACAGAGCCCCAGACAAACATGAGCAGACGACACTCTTCTATGTGCTTCTATATATGTGTGGGGCTACCTGCAGGGTAATGGATGTTTTTTTATTTTATGTCCTAAAAATTGTAAGAAACATTTATTTAAAAAACATGATAAAAAATTGTTAGGCCAATGCATTCTCTTATATATGCGAGGCGACCTATGGTCGACTCGCATATATAAGAGAATGCATTGACACAGGGTAAACAAATCCCGACTTACGACTGGATTTGATATAGCGGGTCACATATATGGTCGTTAGTTGAACTTACTATCTCAATATATATCCCTCCATGAATATGAATCCTTCTATTTGTGCCGTCTGTTTTTATTACCTGAACATCACGCCAGATGTATGATAGACCAATTCAATATAAACTGGGTGCGAGAGTTCATTTTGGTATAGAAAGGGTTAAAGATGGGCTATCTTTTCCCAGAAAGTTGTACAGATATAGATTCCGAGGTACAAAATGTTAGGTATTAATGGAGGACACTTTTCCGGAAAAGTTCTATCAATTTTGATATAGAATTATTTAGAATTTCTTATCAATCAGCGGCACAGTTTTCGGGGCTATTTTTGGAACAGAAATCAGACGTTCAGAGCACACCAAAAGTGTACCACGAAACACAACTCTATCTTGTTGGCAGCTTCAAGCACGGCACATTTCAATTAAACTATGGATTCCAGCACGATCTTTCGAGCGCATTAGACCACTTTAGTATGCCTTTATTGGCAAATAAGATATCCAATTATCTGTTTTATATGTATTTTATTAAAAAAAAATAGCTATTTGTAATCTTGAAATCGGAATTTATAAAAAATATGTTGTTGTTGTGGCCCGGAAGTGATATAGACCATCTTTTACTTACATGATTGTATATGGTTACAACTTAGCACTGTATATACATACATACATATACAAAAGAGGCTTCTGTCCGCAGAAATTCGTGTTTCTCTCACTGTGTCAGTGAATTAATTCCTGTTCGTAAAATAGCGATTACATCCGAAAATCTTTACCCAAGTGGTGACGATTGCATTGATTACACCAACTCGGAATCGAGTGTATGAATATTATCTCTAACTAAAGGTACTTAACAGGATAGATCAGGTTTTCGCCACAACGAGTACCATATATACACAATAGGATCTGTATCTCGAATAAATTTCATATGACAAATTCCCGAGGAGAGTAAGATAAGTTAGGGATAAAAACAACAATTGCATTACGTTAAACTGACATGCATGCAGAGGCGGACTGGCCGATCGGGAGACCGGGAAATTTCCCGATGGGCCGGAGGCCGGAAAAATTCTGATTCCACGTGATTTTCTATCAAGCGAGAATCCGAGGGTTTTTTTTACGGTTTTGGGGGGGGGGGTATATGTGGTTGGGCCGCCCAACCACAACTTGGGCCGCAAATGAAACCGACGTGGGCCGCCACATGTGTTGTTTAACCAGCCGTGTATCCAATAAGATGGTACTCTTCTCACATAAATTCATGAGGGCAGAGGCGGACTGCATGGCCGATCGGGAGACCGGGAAAATTCCGGACGTGGGCCGCCACATGTGTTGTTTAACCAGCCGAATTGGCTAATCGTAATTTTGACATTAAATGAACTTGTCGGCATCATATAACACCACGTAAAGACCCCATTAATCTCGAGATTTTAACGGTAACTCCCAGCTGTAAATCCCAAAAAAATTCTTACGCACCCCTCCCCCAATTGAAATTTACAAGAAAACAGGAACGCTTCAGTTGATGCCAGTCTAGTTTATCGGATTCGAGATTTTCTTGTATAGTTTTCAAAATATTCTCACCCCGGGCCGAACAACCATGAACAGCCCGGTGTGTCCTGGTCTCTTGTCCGTAGCCGTGTGCATTTGTCTGGAGTTAGACCGCTAGATGTTAGATTTTTATGCAATTTTTCAGGTAAAAATATCTGAATGGTCTCATACCGGGAATATATAGAACCATGGTTTATGAATATATAGGATATTAGACCAGAGGTGCAAATGGAATTATGCAAAAACATGTATTTGGTCTGCATCTGATTCAAGGGGGGGGGGGTGCAGTTGGAATTTTCCAAGGTGGACTGTGGACGCCCCCCCCCCCCCCCAAACAGATGGGCCGGTATTATATTAATTTCCCGGGCCGGTTTCTTGGCCCAGTCCGCCTCTGCATGCATGGGTCGTTCGAACCCCAAATGATGCATACATAATTTGATAAGAGTAATCTCAAAACATACCTACACGGAATTTCCGAACAAATTCGTCGATTGTTTTACCCTGTGCCAATGCATTCTCTTATATATGCGAGTCGACCATAGGTCGCCTCGCATATATAATAGAATGCATTGGCCTAACAATTTTTTACAATTTTAATAATTTTTCCTTGTATTCTTTAACAATTGTATAATTTCACCCATACAGAGCCCCATACAAACATGAGCAGACGACACTCTTCTATGTGCTTCTATATATGTGTGGGGCTCCCTGCAGGGTAATGGATGTTTTTTATTTTATGTCCTAAAAATTGTAAGAAACATTTATTTAAATATAATGATAAAAAAATGTTAGGCCAATGCATTCTCTTATATATGCGAGGCGACCTATGGTCGACTCGCATATATAAGAGAATGCATTGGCACAGGGTAAATTTTGCTGAAAATTCGTCTTTTGTTTCTTATAGTTCGACAAATTTGAGATCGTTTCATTTAAGTGCTGGTTCAATTTTTTTAGTCAGGGGCGGATAAAAATTCCATCTTTAGAGCACGGGAAGACAATCTAGAACTGTCGTCGCTCTGAAGCGTTTATGGTTCTATATATTAAGCAATTATTTCATGTGTCTTCTGGGAACAGGCAAAATTGTTGTCCCTCTGTATCAGGAATGACTATCGAACTGTTGCCCAAGGCCGAAGACCGAGGGCAACAGTTCGATAGTCATTCCTGATACCGAGGGACAACAATTTTGCCTGTTCCCAAAAGACACATGAAATAATTGCTTTGTTACCCAATACATTTACTTGTATATAATCAGGTCATTGCTAATTAATCACACTCTTTAATAGTGTTATTTCGAATTATGAGAAGTTCGTTCGGGCCAGTCAACAGTTCGCTCGGAGCCAGTCAACAGTTCGCTCGGGTCGGGCAACAATTCACTCGTGACGTCACGAAAGCTGATCGTGATTGCAAACCGGGCAACAGTTCATTCAGGGCGGGCAACAGTTCGTTGTTGCGTTACGAACGCGAATTTGGGGTTAACCAGTTAATTCTAAATCTCAATGATTTACGAAGTAAAACTCTACTATTGGGTGTAACAAATAATGTTGATTACTAAAACGAAGAGAAAGCAGTGCGTTCAATATTTTTATGTTAAATGTACTCAATCCGATCAGAGGGTCCTATATTACTATTTCTTTGGCGTTGGGGGTAAAAAATATTTGATTCGAGTCGAGGAACCCACCCATCAAAGCTCAGAGTGATTATATATCGATTTTTGAAATATATTAATTTTTCGGTTATGTAGCCCACACGTTGGCAGAACACGTGATCAAAACGGACAAATTGTTGGTGTAATATGGATAACTCTAAAATCAAGTGCTTACTATTAACAAAAATAACCACTTGATTTTAGAGTTCTCCATCTTACACCCACAATTTGTCCGTTTTGATCACGCCTTTCTGCCAACTTGTGGGCTACGTATCCGAAAATTAAAATATTTCAAAAATCGATATCTAATCACTCTGAGCTTTGACGGGTGGGTTCCTCGACTCGAATCAAATATGTTTTACCCCCAAAGCCAAAGAAATAGTAATATAGGATCCTCTGATCGGATTGAGTACCTTTTAGCTAATGCAATGTACCTTTTCAAGACATTCTATCTCGGATTCCAAAATTTCGATGAATACAAATGGCACCGATCGAAGTTGTATTTTTATGACTTCAATTCGTCTTTCTGGGACGTATATAATGCTCGTGAAAAGGTAATTTAGTTATAATCGACCTATTTCAATATACATGGAAAAAAAATCAGAAGCGAATATTATTAGTATGAATATTTTGGAGCACAAACCGCCATTTTTCACTAACCAAGCCCCAATTATAATGCCATTCCCGTAATTTATCATCTGCCATGAGGAATATATGTAATGTTTTTTTTTAAATAGCGATTTACCTCACAGCAAAATAAAACAAACATTGAAGTCGTTTTGTCACGGAATGATTATCTATGATAATCGATGCATAGATGTAAGCATGAAAGGAAATATTTGTAATCCAATATTCCTCCTACCACCATGCTTGGTCGTATACATGGCCAATTCCCGAGGAGTAGACAATTATGGAATGTACTTTGTAAAAGGTTTTCACTGGTTTATGGTGTATATATGCTATGGTGATTCGTTTAATCGGTCTACCCTTTCAGTGAAACTAAAAGTGCAGAAACACTAAGGGTGACCAGGGTGAAGTTTTCTTAAATGCCCACTTAATTTTCGAATGCCCAAATCGCATTAAACACAACATAATCTACATTATATACATTTGGAAGAGGAAGGGAAATATATATATATTCCATCATAGAAACGGAACAGATGTGGTCTATGAGTGTCCACCATGTGATATAGAGATTCTCAGATTTCCCCCAAGACTTCCCCCCGTTATATACCTCCGAATGCATCATAATTCACAACTAAGAGATAGCGTTATTCCCCTTTTATTGAGAATAATAAACTGGCGGTACAGTCCAGATCGAAATTAAGCACAGACCGCAAGTAGGTACCTTGACAAAAACAACATGTCCACAGTTTATTCGACCGGATAAGTTGACAATACAATGTTTTGGAGCTTCCTGTTTCAAATGGTATGGAATATATTGCATATAATGTGATCTCGTGATTCGAAAATTAAGTGGGCCTTTAATAGTAAAGTGAAGAGAAACTAAGAGTGAATTGAGAGAAGCTCAATGTGGATTGTGGTTTTTTAACCCTCTCTTCACTAAATTCTCAATGACCAGTAGTTGCTGTAGCTCGTTTTTTGAACTTAATATCTTAACATTTCCCACCAATGAATATGTCTCCTTCTGCATGTGTATTATTTGTTTGTCTATCTGTGGTGTGCTTCTATTTCCTGACCATCCATACAGATGAATACATGACTATTCCAATTATTCTTCTATACATGTAGCTGATTAGAGAATACATTTAACTTCAGGTGAATAATGGACTATCTCAATTATTCTTCTACAGCTGATTGGAGAACCCATTTATTAAATAATTATATGATAATGGTGATTCATCTCATGTTTTTTTCTTCTCAAACCGGGTCTACCCTTTTAAAGAACCTGAGTGATGTGCAGAGTAACTAAGAATGAAGTGAAGGAATATTAAAAGTAAGTGAAGAGAAACTAAGTAAATTGGAGAGAAAATCATGGTTGATTGGTTCTTTAAAATAACAGAAATGGTGTGAACTTACCATCCTTGATGTTAGGTATAGTCGAAATCGGCGGCGGTGGTGGCGCTGCAGTCGGTGGGACATCGTCATATTGGCCAATAATCTGGTCCAACATAGCTGTGTGTACAAATGTATTAGCATTATTTGTATTTATTATCAATATCATATAATATGATGAACTCATTTATTGATGTATATGTATGTTGTGTATTGTTTGTATAATATTGTGTAAATAAGTTGTATGGCATGTTGCAACTTAGATGTTGACTTTGCTAATAAACAATTCAATTCAATTCAACAAACGAACGCAACAAGTAAGGGTGCTGTGGTATACAGATATGTAGCTTCTATATATAATGTACTCAAACGTTGAGCAAAAGTACAAAATTGGTGATTAGCAACTAAGGGTCATATGAATAACAAAAGAACACCATTAGTTGTTTGGTCTATTACTGTTTCAGACATGCCAATATAGCGCATCATGTGTGGGATAGCCCGATAGGACTATGCCTTCCCGACCAGGCATTAAAATAGTTTTCATATTTCGCATTGCAAAATACTTGACAAATTAGAAAATTGAATAGCAACTCCATCATTTTGGAAAGCAGTTTATTCACGATATTCAATTACTGATTGAGCTTGATTATTATTGGCAACAAACATAAAATAATAAAGCTGTTATAATGTGATTTCCGTGTTTTCTCACAACGAAGATTGAAAAAAGTTAACATCTTGCATTAGCGAGAAGTAGACATTACAAGTCACACACAGGTAGATTACACTGATAGTAAAATCGCAATCTCACAACTAGTAAAAGAACTGACCAGTTTTTGAATGCACACGAATAAAGAGCTTTCGCTCAATACACAGTATAATTGAGTAGCATTATTATTCTACAGAAAATAATTTAATGTATAACATTTTTCAATTTTTTATTAGTAAATTCTATGCTATAAGTTATTTTATTCCACGCCCGACAATATACGTTTCCATTTGATAGAAATGACTGGAAGATCGATTGGGCAATGACCCCGATCGATCTTAACCCTTTACCCAACAAACCGGCCAAAACCGGCCAAATAAAGCTTCAACAGCCTAAAATATCTTCGGTCTGTCTCAATAGAACCATACAAATATGGGTATCATTGGAACCGGCTCATTGACCACATTGTGATGGTTACAGTTATGCCCTGTGCCAATGCATTCTCGTATATATGCGAGTCGACCATAGGTCGCCTCGCATATATAAGAGAATGCATTGGCCTAAAAAAAATCTTTTTTAACACTTTTTACCATTTTTTCTTACATTCTTTAACAATTTTATAATTTTTAATGTGTTAAGCCAATGCATTCTCTTATATATGCGAGGCGACCTATGGTCGACTCGCATATATAAGAGAATGCATTGGCACAGGGCCCTTCTGTTGGGTAAAGGGTTAAATTCCAGTCAATTCTTATAATAATAAACCCGTAGATTTACTGCAAACCAAATTGAAAAACGATATCTGACAGTATTAAAAGAGATAAAAGATATCGCAACGTAAACGAGCCCAAAATAAAAACATGCACAAATATAAACAAACCGGAATCAAAACAGCTTGAAAAACCCGACAACATGAGTTGAACGTGCGCCCAATATAAAAGCACTCGGCGAGCGCGTGATCAGCTTGAAGTGTCGCAGGTGGGTTCATTGTTTTTTATGAAGTGGGTGTTCAGTTATTGCTTGGTAACCCTGGGAAACATTCGTGTAAACAGTATCGTGATTTGTACTTATTCTTACGGGCGTTAACCCTTTACCCAACAGAAGGGCCCTGTGCCAATGCATTCTCTTATATATGCGAGTCGACCATAGGTCGCCTCGCATATATAAGAGAATGCATTGGCTTAACACATTAAAAATTATAAAATTGTTAAAGAATGTAAGAAAAATTGGTAAAAAGTGTTAAAAAAAGATTTTTTTTAGGCCAATGCATTCTCTTATATATGCGAGGCGACCTATGGTCGACTCGCATATATAAGAGAATGCATTGGCACAGGGCTAACTGTAACTATCACAATGTGGTCAATGAGCCGGTTCCAATGATTTCCATATTTGTATGGTTTTATTGAGACAGACCCAAGATATTTTAGGCTGTTGCAGCTTTATTTGGCCGGTTTTGGCCGGTTTGTTGGGTAAAGGGTTAATTGTGGGAATGTAGAGGGTGTGTGATTATTAGTATTAATGCTATTGTACTAATCATGTTTATAGTGTAAATAGCATTATCCTATTCTAAAATTCAAATTCAAATTGCTGTATTGGTAAATGATACTTATTATGGACTGACCCAGTGACCCCAATTATTGCATCTTCTTTTGATAATTTTATTGGTACCACAATAATACTCTCTCATCAGTTAGTTACTTAAATAAGGATTTGTTATGTCATATTAGCATGTACATAGGGGCTACTGTTACTTTTAATGAGGAATTTAATAAACGAGGTTCATGTAAATTGTAAATGTATGCATTGAACCATGTGAATAAAGTTGTAGAATATATTATCATTTCAAAAAAATAGAATATATTATCATTTCAAAATCGTCTTCCATGGGTTTAAGATAACCCTCAATTAAGGGCTCATCTCGTAGCGAGTATGATGCAACCTTGGTAAACATCGACTTTTGAATCAAATGGTGATATTGTATAGCATGTGATATAAAAAAAATGTCCATCTGTATTTTTAGCATATTCATTCCGATCCGATCAAGTTTTCACTTGTCCCCCTCATAGTTCACATGCACATGATTTATCTACTTAAGAATAACTTCAGTGTAAAGTCGCAAAAGGGAGATCGTATGATTCTGTATTGGAGTAGATGATGACATGCTATCGCTGGATACACATGTCTTTGTTGCAACAGGACGTCACCAGAACCCATATATTGCATATTGTCCCCATCCCACATTCAAGAATAATAACATTCAGGTTTAGGAATCTTCAACAATAAGTACAACAAAAACAGCATAACTTTCCAGGGAGCAGTCTCGATAATTAAAATACATCAGATAATTATGGAGAAATGGACTATTATAAGGGAGAAGTCATAAATTCTGAGATTAAATTTTCTCTCTCAACGTCACCTTTCTGTGACCCAATAAATATTATGCGATGCAAGAGCCCATTTATAATACCTTTATAATGAGTAAGTACACCATTACAATCAATAAATATACTTCAAATATGCTGTGTTGAAATATGCATACTGGCACATTAGAGAAGTCACTTATCCATAAGGCACAAATAGGGAAAAGTGACACATTTTATGGAAAATATGCCTCCCAAGTCGCCCCCTAGGCTGGTCCCTGCCTCCCAAGTCGCCCTCTAGGCTGGTCCCTGCAGTATTAGTTATAACTGCATGTGCTACCATTTAGTTCAATTAAATAAACCAATTCCACGTAACAATAGCAATCAGCTAATACCAATGGCTAACTAAATTACTGTTATATTGTGGGATAGCTATCAAAGCAATGAACAGTCTCTTTAAAAAGCCAACAATAATATAAGATTTACTGTATTTACATCTATAGAACTCTGACTCAGATTTGATTATGTATTGATGGTATTTCTTTCATTATTTTGCATTAGACTGGACCTTATTTCAATGGTTGTGACATAATTGCAAATTGCAAGGCAGAACCCAGTCTATTTAAAAAGACAGATTCATGATTGATTGGTATTGAAAACTGCGAGATCGGAGGTCATTGACATGTTTTCATGCATAGCAAAACACAACTAATTTTATAATACATAACACAGGCAATATATACATAATTCATTATACTCATTTAAATCTAGTAGATATCTTCGAGTTTTTATCAGCCAACGATATTTATTACCGATTGTTTATTTTTATAACTACTACTAAAACTACGATTTTCGTAGACATTTACTGCACCAGGCACGCAATCCATATTTGTAAACAATTTATTAGGTTTTCCTGGAAATGCCACGTCAGATAAATACAAAACAAGAAGTTCCAGGGACATAATTATATCTGATAAGATAGTGTGCCTGTCATTTACAGAATAAGGTCCCCGAGGGTGAATTTAGTGACGCTGTCCCACACAGCGGGCTAGCAACATAATTCACCCTCTGGGGACCTCAAAACTGCTGAGGTCTCAACTGCTATGGTAGACATAGGATCAAATTGAAGTTCCCCAATCGACGTTGGTGATGTTCACCCATTAGTCACCTAAATTATGTATTTGATCTTCTGCAAATTAGGGGATATAGAAACTTCTCAGAAGGGAAAACGTAATGAAAAAGAGTGTTAAATTGAGATTATATTCACATCCCAGAAGATGAGGGCTGAGCAGAATGAGGTCCACAGAGGGTGAATTTAGTTATGTTAGCCCACCTGGTGGGATAGCGTCACTAAATTCACCCGCTGGGAACCTCATTCTGCAAATAACAGGCACATTATTTGCAGGCTTGTCGTCAGCCTTTTAAAGTGTAATAAACTAATAATCGAGATTTGAGCAGGAGTTGTCAACGAAATTACACATATATTTTACTTTCTGTTTAATTGAAAATGTTAGTTGGTAGAGCAAAATGTATTAAGGTGCTAGTTCACGATTTTCCACTTGTTAAAATGGAATGGAACCATTAACATATTGGAATAAATTTAGTATGGTGTGACATTAATAATTGATTAATATAACTGGACATACCTGTTTCCTGGTTTGATGAACCAAATGTCTGTTTGACACTAGTTCTATCAATCTGCCTGGTGACTGCAACAGTATGTCCACCTCTACCTTCTACATAAAAATATTAAATATCAAACTTATGAACTGTTCATTATTATTGAAACATAAATAAGAGATGTCCATTTTGTCATATATAGGAGGTCGGAATAGAGTATAGTAAATGTATTTAAAAGTCGATGTTTATCATACCAATATAACACGAGCTCTGTGAGAATTTAGCCAACTGATTTGACTAAAATCAAACTTGCAAATATATACGGTACATTTATTGGAGATGTATTCAGAGACCCATGCTATTTTCCTGTGCAAATCAGGGGGGGGGGGTCGGTCAAAAGTAAAAACATATCACGCTGAAAATGGCCTTAGTTACCCTTGGACTACACAAAAAACCAAACAGAATGGAGAAAAAAAAAATTGGAATTTATTTTTGCAAATTTTTTCCATTTTTAGGTGCCACGCCCACTAAAATGAAAACAGAAATAATGAGTTGCAAAGCAAATAAAACCAGTAACTTATACCTGTTATGTTCTTAAGTGGCCACTGAAGACATAGCAAAACTCAAATTTCTTGTATCAGTGAAAAAAATGACAAAAAGTGGATTTTTAAAAAATGGTCCGGCCGCGGGGGACCCACCCCCCCCCCTAGGCCCTATATGTTGCAAATTTTTTCCGACCCCCCCCTGTGCAAATCCTATATTACTCACATCGTGTATCAACTAAACTAATTGTTCTGAGAAATGTGACAGTGTAGAGACCATTTTATGAAGAACCTATCTTATAACTATAATATATATAATTTAGTGCATAACAAAGATACGTATTACCCACCAGACATTTTCTGTCTTGTTTGTCCTGTCCAGGTCTGGTGGCCTGACTGCATTTTAGCTGGTACGTCATTGACACGAGGATCACCTGTTGGCTTCATGTAATCTGACAAAATAAATGAATCCCTCGTCAAACATAAGACATCAGTTATGAAAGATATGAGCGATACCAAACTCACATTTATTCTATCTGATAATCGACATAAGAATAGTAATGATATGAACATTTGATTATACCTATATTAGAAGAGATGGAATATGTGACCCGCCATATCAAATCCAGTCGGAAGTCGGGATTTTTTTTACCCTGTGCCAATGCATTCTCTTATATATGCGAGTCGACCATAGGTCGCCTCGCATATAATAAGAGAATGCATTGGCCTAACAATTTTGTACAATTTTAATAATTTTTTCTTGTATTCTTTAACAATTGTATAATTTCACCCATACAGAGCCCCAGACAAACATGAGCAGACGACACTCTTCTATATGCTTCTATATATGTGTGGGGCTCCCTGCAGGGTAATGGATGTTTTTTTAATTTTATGTCCTAAAAATTGTTAGAAACATTTATTTAAAAAACATGATAAAAAATTGTTAAGCCAATGCATTCTCTTATATATGCGAGGCGACCTATGGTCGACTCGCATATATAAGAGAATGCATTGGCACAGGGTAAAAAAATCCCGACTTCCGACTGGATTTTATATGGCGGGTCACATATATCTATGTGTTCGAACAGTCCCATTGGCTATGTCTCTATTCCACAATTCTTTGGTAATCACATCTCTGTGATCAGAAACCACTGAACCCAGTAAGTATCTTACAAATGTTCCCTTGGCGTTCCCATCATGAAGCCTGATAGACACAACACCCATTAGCTTAGAGCAGCAATCCAACCACATCAGCATTCAAATCATCTTCGACCTGGCTGTACTAAATTAATTTTGTTTTAAATGGTATAGATGTGAAGTATGAACATATCCGTTTCATGGTATAGATGTGAAGTGTGAACATGGCAGGAGTTGTGCTGGTGCAGCATTAAAGACCATGTGCCAGTGCATACTCTTATATGTGCGAGTCGCCCATAGGGAGCCTCGTGTGTATAAGAGAATACACTGGCTCACAAGATCAAGGTAAACATATATATGGGCGACTCACAAACATAATATAATGCATTGACACAGGGTTTTCGCAAAATTTCAGGAAACTCCAATCATGAAAGGGTTAAAAATATTACAGCTGTGTTGTTGATGTAATCAGTCAATATTAATGACTTCGCATTTCGCATAAATATTTACAACATAACGCGATTTAAACACTTCACGGAAATCGATATGAAGGGGGGGGGGGGGCTTTTTGCAAGTGTGATGCTCGCGACAGTAATTATCAGAATGGTGATATATTCTGTTTTGTCCGGAAAATAAGCAATAAAATGTATGAATATGATGTAATGAGTTAACTGTTAGTAAGTTATAGTTTCTAACACGGTATTTTTGGAATTAACAAAATAAACACCATTGCATTTCCATAATAGCATGAATCCTTAATAATACCTTACAATATAAAACTACAAATCATATATTTTCTTGGAGGTGCTATCCTATATGTGCACGAACCTTGTGGTATTAGCAGGGTTCACGCTGGCGGTAAAATTATTTTGGCCATTTCTGAATTTATTTTGGCCATTTTAAAGAAATTTTGGCCATATTGAAAAATATAAATATGAGATAATCAAGAAAACCGAAACTGAAACAAAAAAATACACAAACACGCACAAAAATAAATGAAAAATTGCGAGGTGGACAGGAGTGATAACAGAACAGAGGAAACTTAAATTACTTGTATGTACATATTGTATCTCACGTGTAGTAACAACATTCACTTTGTAAACCATTTTAGAACACACATGTGATTTTACTGTTATATAAAATAAATAATTATTAAATGTGCATGGAAGGGATTGGCAAAAACTCAAATAGGTCGAGCGGCCAACATATATCAAAACAATGAGCGCTGGTGCACCACAATTGTCTTATTTTGCGCAGACTCGGAATTGTTTTCGGTGTATAGAAATTTTATTGTGGACACATCGACATTCCTAATGCATGCCTGCAAGTTAGTTACCGGTAACTGAATGTAGCTGTACCGTGACTGTAAATAGCTGATTAACTCCATGAGTGCACGAGGCTTCTATAGGAATCACTGAACTAAATGGTTTCCCATAGGCGACAGTGTTAACGTTTCCGCCAAATTCACTGAATTGAAGCCTGCAGGCCATACCAGTGATGTTTACCCAGCTAGATTGACACCAGTTGATCACGAAAATGCAAGAAAAATCATAGGTCATGTGTTTACTTTTAAAAATAAATCCCCAAGTGTACGACGGGGCTATCACACAGCCAAATTTGATCTGGAAAAATCCCGAACTACAGCAGCTAGTTAAATAAATTTCCCGCTCACAAAAATCCATTCCCCCATTCATTCACCAGTTTAAATTATTTAGATATTATGTACAAATCAAATAAACGCGATGTCATCCTTTAACAACGTGTCGCATGTATCAGGTGAAGGTCATTCTTCAGTTACCTTCACCTTTAGGGGTTCCACGGTGTACTCGCTCCCCTACTCTAGAACACATTTAGCTCCCTGATTCCTATATATATGTATATGTGTGAAACACAGCGTTTCTTATAGTATTTTATCAAAATATAGACCTTACTGAAATAAAAAATGGATTATATCGAGCAGTAGTTGTTTATTTTTCCAATATGAGGCATCCTGAAAATTAGTGTCAATCCTCAAAATAAAGCCAAAAAATTTAGATTTTTTTTTCAATTTTACTAGCTGATGCATCTCGTATAACTGAAGAATGCCCTTATATACCATACTGTTACTAAATTGAAGAGGATATGTTAATATACATTTTGAGTGGGATAACTTGTCCAATTTTAAACCCTTTTCATGCAAAATTTGTCAATTTATAATAAACATTTACAAAAATTAACAGAAAATTACTTTAATAGCATAATAAAGCAACTATAAGTCAATTTAAATATCTAAACATAATCATACAACATCAGCCACAATCTCAGGCATGAAATTTGACCAGATGGCAGGGCATAATGTCTGTTTAACAAACCTGCCATGACAGTTTTGCACGACATTAACACTACTGGCGATGCCATCACCCCCCCCCCCCCCCCCCCCCCCGACTTGGGGTGGGACTACGGTCCCCGATAAGGCTACTGGGTGCCGGGAAATCTTAATTGGGTTAACTGCCACCTTTTCCCAATGGGGGGGGGGGGCTAACACTACTCAAATGTTTGGGGAGGGGGGCTTTAGCACCCCTGACCCCCTAATGGTACCTGATGTCCATGCAAAATTCCCAGATTTATCACTTTCTTTACTATCTACAGGCGAATCCATGCGTTTCTTCTTTAAATCTGTCCAAAATGTGGTCATTATCATTTGAAAATAAGAAAATATGGAATTAACAACTTATCATGGCGAGACGTGAAATTTCGTAAAATTCATATTTTTCCTATAGGAATCACTGAACTAAATGGTTTCCCATAGGCGACAGTGTTAACGTTTCCGCCAAATTCACTGAATTGAAGCCTGCAGGCCATACCAGTGATGTTTACCCAGCTAGATTGACACCAGTTGATCACGAAAATGCAAGAAAAATCATAGGTCATATGTTTACTTTTAAAAATAAATCCCCAAGTGTACGACGGGGCTATCACACAGCCAAATTTGATCTGGAAAAATCCCGAACTACAGCAGCTAATTAAATAAATTTCCCGATCACAAAAATCCATTCCCCCATTCATTCACCAGTTTAAATTATTTAGATATTATGTATAAATCAAATAAACGCGATGTCATCCTTTAACAACGTGTCGCATGTATCAGGTGAAGGTCATTCTTCAGTTACCTTCACCTTTAGGGGTTCCACGGTGTACTCGCTCCCCTACTCTAGAACACATTTAGCTCCCTGATTCCTATACAGTGACACTTGTTGACCATACCACAATATGTATATATTTATCATTTATGTGTAAGACTGTACATTATTTGTATAATATCCGTATATGAACATACAATACTCTCCTCGATGGAGGCTAATAAAGAATATATTCTAGCAGCTAGTAATCATTGTAAGCAAGCCAGACATGATCAATTAATTATTAATACACAGGTGAGTAACTGCTGATTACCTGCTAACGATTTAGGGGTTTCATGGAGATCTGATGATAATTTGAGAGGTGATTGCTGAAATATAACCTTGATTTTTTGTTTGGCCAAATTAAATTTTCTTTTGGCCATTTGCCAAACAAAAAATGGGCATAAATTTCCTGGTGTACTTATTCGTTTGTATGTATGATTTTCAAATTGAATCACTGTGAGAAAAGTGTAGGCATCTCTAATCTAAGGTGTTAAGAGTTAATTGGTCTAACCGTTTTTTAAATTGGCTGGTATGCTCATGCGAGTAACATTTATCATGATCAAGAATAGCTCATTATGTTTAAAGGTATGGATATCCTCATAAGCATTTGATTCTCATTAAAACCGTATCATCCGTATCAGTCCCATCAGACGCAGGGTTCCTTTGTGCTCCTCTTACAACCCTTTGAAGTCTTAAAATTTTATTTATGAATAATTTTTGGGCCACTTATTTTTAAACATTCTCATTATTTCGCAGTGTACATCTCTTCCGCGTTGGTTATCTTCAATACTGATTATGGATAATAAAATAGTCTATCCAACTGAGAAGTTGATGATTCAAGTTTACAACATAACAAAATACTGCTTTATCCACCCCTCACCCTCTCTACTATACAGATAGCGCCCAGCAGTTAAACCATGCCTTTGTCAGTCTACTAGACGGATCAAGCATCCTCTACCAGATGGATACAGTTAGTATTAACATAGATGAAGGAAGGATAGATACGTCACTCAACGTCATTTGATCGGCCAATCGGTAACGCACTCAGATTCTGTCCGCCATTGCTAAAGGTAGTTCAACTCCGATTCTTCTAATCAAAACAGTGCTTTCTCATCGAAATAAAAAGAGGAAAATCTGGCGTCTATTGCAGCTGAATTAATTGTACACCAACTGTCATGAATTATCAGAATCTCACGTTTCAAAGGGTGTCCGTTGTGGGGTAAGAAAGGTGAGTTTTTATGCCGTTTGAGACCATTTTTGTAGTAAAACAACACGAAATTCTGTATTCTATTTTTGTCATTTTCACCTGGATTAAGTTATATTATAACGACTTTCAAAATGAAATTAATTTAATACATCTCACCTGGTTGGATTTGGTAATTTGAATATTATGTATGTATGGGGTACCGATCCAAACTTGTTTTATAGAAGAAATATTTCAATGACAGCTGTCAGATGTCAAGAATTTCCATGCCAGTTTGCCACTACCAGGTCACAGGTGTGATCAGGTGTACTACAGTAATAATTTATAAATAAATAGTCAAATCAATTCACCAATTGGGCAGTTTACATGTCCTACTCCTAGATTATATTGCAGTTATTATACTATTCATAGTTTGAATTGTTTCATGTCCCCTTTATGTAATATATATCATTTGTTCATAACATATTTTTCATATAGTCTTTTGATCATTAGATGATATAATCACATTCATAATGCATAATGTTGATAAATGACATTGAGACTGAGTGGGCATTCATTATAATTTATACACGTACTGATCAGCTGTGTTGAAATATAATATCATCAGCCTTATTTATTAATATATTATAGCAATAGCTGAATAGCACTATTTTTGTATGATAATTTATTATTGCTATCATAAAGAGGTGTTAAGGGTGGATACACACATGCATGTAATGTCTGTATGTAAAATACATGTATTTTACATGGCCACACCAATAATTGACAAAATTAATCACCTGCGCGGGAGAGGTCAATTTCACCAGTGAGTAGTTATAAGCCATTATCAAACAAACTGCCATCAAGAAATTTCAGGCCAGTCATAGACATGTCTTCTTTCATGGATGCCGAAATGAGTAATTCTTGTCTGATATATATGGAATACTATTAGGGCAACTTCCTAATGGCGCTTTCGGCGCGCGCCGAAAGCGACAAAAAGTGCGCCATTAGTAACGCGCCGAAAGCGCCAAAAAGTGCGCCGAAAACGACAAAAAGTGCGCCGTTACGGCGCACTTTTTGTCGCTTCCGTCGCGCGCCATTAGGGAGTGGACCTAATAGTATGCCTAATGGCGCTTTCGGCGCGCGCCGAAAGCGACAAAAAGTGCGCCATTAGCAACGCGCCGAAACATGCGCTAATATCGCAGATTTTGCGCGCGCCGAAAGCGACAAATAGTGCGCCGTAACGGCGCATATTTTGTCGCTTTCGGCGCTTTCGGCGCGTTACTAATGGCGCACTTTTTGTCGCTTTCGGCGCGCGCCGAAAGCGCCATTAGGAAGTGGCCCTAATAGGATTCCATAGATTAGCGCCGGTCGATTTTATACTTGATTTGTTTCTGTCATTTCTTGGAAACAGGGTCATCCAAAACAAAAATAAAATATGCAGAATTATTTTATAGGATACCGGCTTGTTGAGATTTCTCTGATAATTTGAGAGCGAGCTGATAACATTAATTCAATTGGGATTGCAAATATTCATTATAGCGCCAAAAAATAATGCAGGTACAGCGTTGAAAAAGAGTGACACCCCCCCCCCCCCACCATTTATATATATGTTCTCAAGCCAAAGGTTGAACAAGCTCCTAACTGTCACAAGGTTGAATTATAACATTTTCGACCATACTCCATTATTGGGGAGGGGCTGGTTGTCGAAAGCTTCCAATAACTAAGGGAGTTAATGGGATGTATCTGCCGGGATTATCTGGGCAAGAATTACAATATAATGTTTTACTTAAATATTCCATAGTTGTAAATTTTGCGTATACATGTATAACTGTATAACACAAGAGAGGAAAGGTGACGTAGTTGGGAACTCGTAGCTAGGCAACCCTTTCGCCGAATGAAGACAAACAGCAACACCATGCATTCAAATTTAAAGCTGTATAATATGTTCATAATTATATGAATAGCATAAATTGCTGCATATTAGATTAATCACTCGTATATATAGAAAATAGACACGACAGACATGACTACGATATTTATAAAGCTGGGTGTCAGGACTCAGGGTGCTGCATGCACACCCCCGTCGAGGAAATATGCAATGGTGAATTCGGTAGCTTCTGGGATAATATAGCTCCCCGTGCATGTTGGGGTCATAGCCCCCTGCGTTGGGGTAGAGGCCATCACTGGTATTGACATCAATAGAAGACTGACAACGATTTAAACAGAACGTCGACCATTTGAGTTATCGCGCGAATAATTACTTTCAGTGGCCTGACGACTTCGTCCCAGCCATCGGCTCTTCAGCGGTTCAGAGTTTAACTCACTGTGGTCAAACACAGTCGCAATGATTGGGTTGTCAGCGGACACATATTACAAGGTGTGTATGATCCATGTAAAACGCCAAATACACGATATTTACAGAGATTACATGCATGTGTGTATCCACCCTAACAACTGAATATGTAAACATGGTTTGCCAATGTATGTACTGGTGAGTGGTGTAGTACTGCATATGGGAAATATCCCAATATAAGATATTTCATACCAGTATGCCTAACCTGTAGATTATTTATAAATTAAAATTAAATGCTTCAAATTCTGTATCATTTCAGGAAGTGGACAGATATGTCAATAGCAACAACAGTGGTGGGTCAGAAAGTTACGTGTGCAACATACGTGAGGCGGAAGAAAAAAACAGAGAGACAGAATGAGATGCAGAATGCAATGATTGTGTTCAAGATAAAGAAGGAATTTAACTATACTTGTGTGAAAATCCTGGATAAAAATCTAGCTGATGTTTCATTGACTGTCAAGGAAAGAGCCACAAATGATTATAATATTTATAAGTTCATCATTAAATTAATAATAAATTACAAACATTGTTCATCTCTCTATCACATGCCACATGGTACTTAATTATCCACACTAAGGCAACACCCATGTCCATATGCACATTATGAATCCCGGGGACTGTCCCCTCCAGTCTGAAAAAAAGTATCCTCTAGCTCCCAATAGCATTTCAAGATCCCATTCAGCTTCAGTAACTGTAATTCTCTAATGGACTATAAGTATGTTATCATACTAGTATATAAAAAAAATCCAAATTGTACGATAATCATTAACTATTTTATTACTGTATGGATTATATTGCACAGTTTCAAAATAGCCTAGATACAGTTAACTATTATTCGTTGATATGTATTTTAATATCATAGTGGACAGAGATACCCTTTACATTCATGTTTAGGTTAATTCATATAATAAGAGCACAAACACGCCTGTTTGTTGAACTTATTAGATGAAACCCCCTACTGTGACCCCCTACATGGAATCTCAAGCTGGGACCACCCCATAATGTGAAGTAGACTATTGAGGGACATGTATCAACAAAGAAATATATTCCCTGCCTTGTTTGTTCAATGTTATAAAGCCCCCTGTCGTAATGGTCAGAACATCTAAAAGTTTCCAGGTTTTGTACTGGTGGAATATGAGTCATATGATCTCTGTACAGTCGTTAGCCAACTACAGATCAACTACACGTATGTATCTGTGGAATGATAATCATAATGAGTAATATTTAGTAGGTGGACATATATTATGTATGCATATACACGGAGTAGTGAACCCCTTGTAGTGTCCGTTAAGGTATAATTATATAACTAAAACCAGTACGAAATCGTGGGAAATAAAACGCTTGTCGTAAAAACGAATATCGGACAGTTTTTAAGTATGCCGTAAACATCGAATTGCGGGCACTTTCTATTTCAGGAAAACCTTTCTTGAACAAAATTGCATTCTTAGGCATTCAGTTGATGTCACCTAAAATGCATAATGTTAAAAAGTTAGTATAAAGTACTTTTATTACGAATATCTCTCCCCAACCTACGCGAACTCGATGTAAATATAACGTAAAATTATCTCCCCCTAGTTTTCTGAACTACCTTAACGCTTGAGGGCCAACGCAATGGCGACGTCCTGTAGCGTTACATATTGATAACCATGAGTGCGACGTCTTTCCTATTTTTAGTCTATGGTATTAATATTATGCATGGAACAATGTTTATACCAACTTGGGGAAGTTGACATACAAAAATTCGTAAGTAACGTCACTGACACTGAGTTGGTCACAATGTCTTGGAGCATCATTTCTAGCGTTGCTAACGGCAGCATCCTTAGAAACGTCAACATTTACAACGTTTTTCGTGCAATCAATCGCTATTTCTTCCCCAGAGAGAAATGTCTATAATTTTGATTGAGAAATTGACAGGCAGTTTACCAAAATAAAGATATTCTTCCCTGAACTAGTTTAAATGAAACGGGAGCATATGCACTGCCTAATATTTGTAGTAGAAATTACATCATTCCATGGAATTTTCAGCCATAATTTAGAAACCATAACGCAGAATATTTCGAGATACAGTCGCGTGAATACAAACGGTAAGCATATGATTAATTACCTCTACTATACAGATAAAATCTCTAAGTTGGTCACTGCTTATCTATATGGAGCATGCTAATTTTGTGATTATTTTTGGTTGAAAACATTAATTGCGATAAAAGCTGTTTAATTTTGGTCCGTGGATGAACATAACTCGTCAGAGGGCTCGTCGAAAAGATAACCACATAATAATGTGCAAATATTCTATATTTATTTACGCACCTTGATTGTCCCTCAAGCATACTGGTATATCACGCTCCCCACTGTCATGGTCCCTTGTCTCTGGAATTGAGTATTAAATATGTATGAAGCATACGGAATAATTAGTTAGTTCAAGGTACTCAATCCGACAAAACTCCTCTCAATTACTATTTCAATGGCTTCGGGGGTCAAAAATATTTGATTCGAGTCGAGGAAGTTACCCATCAAAGCTCAGATTTGTTAGATATCGATTTTAGAAATCTATTATTTTTCATTATCGGGAATACTTTCTGGCCCAGAACTCAGTCAAAATTGCGTTATTATTACCACTTGATTTTAGAGTTATCCATCCTTGTCTGTTTGAATAGTGTTTTGGTGAACACATCTCGAGCAGATTACGAAATTGAATGCAATTATTAGTACTCATCTCGAGAAAATAACAAATTTCAAAAATCAATATCTAATAACTCTGAGCTTTGTTTGATGGGTTCCTCGACTCGAATCAAATATTTGTTACCCCCAAAGCCAAAGAAATAGTAATATAGGACCCTCTGATCGGATTGTTGTTGTTGGAATCTGTTGAGATGGGGACCCTCTGATCGGATTGAGTACCTTTAATCATTTACCTATATCATACCTGGATACCCCGTTACACACTGCCACAGCTCCTTCATGAAGATGTTTAGTTTATCTTATCAGTTTAATATACCATGTTAAGATAAGACTGTTTCTCGAACTTATTGTTTGAATATGCATACACGATGAATGCATGGGAATCCATAGGTTGTATATCTCTGCCTGCCATGTATGTATGGTTACAACATCTCTACACAGCATTCAATACAACTACTTATCGGAAAGGTATGTTTTTAAAACTAAATGTGAGAATCAATTCGACATCAACTGGTTGAATAAATATTGTTGAGCGTATATTAAAATGTGTTATCTGTGAATTTATTTATCAAGTTTCCAATCTTTGGAATACAAGATTTATAAACACACTTAGTCGTGTTAAAATAGGTATACTTTGAACAGTCATAAGCTTATAAAAACCAATAATGATCGTGTATATATTTAGTTCTAAGATCATTAAGTTTGTCGCATTCAACAACGAAGTGGAATTCATCACCAATAGCGTCTTCACAGAGGTAACATTTTCTACCCTTCATCCGTTTGAAGTCGTGGACATATTACTCACGCATCATGATGACTGGTCTGTAAGTATGTTCTGAATCGTATGGATCATGTACACCAATCTCACGGAGGCTGTTAGTCACCAAAGTAACCGTGCCACTCGAAGTCCTGACGAAATATTCCATTACATCATTCAGGTACCTCATTGGATTGTGCTGTAATGTTATGAATAAAATAACAATATACACACTGAGAAAAACTTCGGGTCAATATGACTAACTTTGGGTTAGTCACAAACATTTGGGATAACTTTGACTAAACCACACGGGCAGTTCTGCACATCTCGGTATGTAAACCAATAAAATGATTCGATATTTTCTGATTGTGTGTTTACAAAAATAAGAGTTATCCATACACCACTGCAATTTTCTTTACAAATACTTCGATGATATTATCAATAGCTCAACTATCGGTGAAAGAGTTTCCTTTTAATGATGTCTCCCCAGGCGAGGTGCTTAGTTCCCGGATACCATTACCAATGCATATAGGATAAACGAGGCGGACGCGGGTTCTAACCCCAACGTGCATGGGTGAAAATCGGTTTCGATTTTCGATCAACATTCACGATATTGATCTGAGCAGTATACTGAATACATTGGCCACGCACATCTATGAAATAACCACTGAGTCGGGGCATCCAGTAACATGACACATGCACGTATATAACATACACTCATATTTTATCAGCGTAGAAAATATTTTTAATTATCACATCTCATATATATTTTGAAGACCTCTGTCTGTATGTCTGTCTGTCTGTCTGTCTGTCATTAATACAAATCTACGATTCTCGACCGATCGGGACGAAACTTGGTACGTGTGTGTAGTTTGACCAGGCGGCGAACGTTGTCGTATTGGCGAGCCCGTGCGGCGCCCGCTTCGCGCATGCGCAGACGAGATCTCGGAAACGGGTGGAGCTATCGACTTGAAATTTGCTATGTGAATGTATCTTGCCCCGGATACGAATTTTATCGGGTCGCCGAGCCCGTGCGACACCAGCTTCGCGCATGCGCAGACGAGATATCGGAAACGGGTGGAGCTATCGACTTGAAATTTGCTATGTGAATGTATCTTGCCCCGGAAACGAATTTTATCGGGTCGCCGAGTCCGTGCGACGCCAGCTTCGCGCATGCGCAGACCAGATATCGGAAACGGGTGGAGCTATCGACTTGAAATTTTGTTTTTGAATAGCCCGGACAACGTCGGGCTCATCGGCTAGTCTCATATATATTTTGAAGACCTCTGTCTGTATGTTTGTTTGTCTGTCTGTCTGTCTGTCTGTCATTGATACAAATCTACGATTCTCGACCGATCGGGACGAAACTTGGTACGTGTGTGTAGTTTGACCAGGCGGTGAACGTTGTCGTATTGGCGAGCCCGTGCGGCGCCCGTGCAGCGCATGCGCAGACGAGATCTCGGAAACGGGTGGAGCTATCGACTTTAAATTTGCTATGTGAATGTATCTTGCCCCGGATGCGAATTTTATCGGGTCGCCGAGCCCGTGCGACGCCAGCTTCGCGCATGCGCAGAGGAGATCTCGGAAACGGGTGGAGCTATCGACTTGAAATTTGCTATGTGAATGTATCTTGCCCCGGATACGAAATTTATCGGGTCGCCGAGCCCGTGCGACGCCAGTTTCGCGCATGCGCAGACCAGACCTCGGAAACGGGTAGAGCTATCGACTTGAAATTTTGTTTTTGAATAGCCCGGACAACGTCGGGCTCATCGGCTAGTCTCATATATATTTTGAAGACCTCTGTCTGTATGTATGTTTGTCTGTCTGTCATTTATACAAATCTACAATTCTCGACCGATCGGGACGAAACTTGGTACGTGTGTGTAGTTTGACCAGGCGGTGAACGTTGTCGTATTGGCGAGCCCGTGCGGCGCCCGCTTCGCGCATGCGCAGACGAGATCTCGGAAACGGGTGGAGCTATCGACTTGAAATTTGCTATGTGAATGTATCTTGCCCCGGATACGAATTTTATCGGGTCGCCGAGCCCGTGCGACACCAGCTTCGCGCATGCGCAGACGAGATCTCGGAAACGGGTGGAGCTATCGACTTGAAATTTGGTATGTGAATGTATCTTGCCCCGGATACAAATTATATCGGGTCGCCGAGCCCATGCGACGCCAGCTTCGCGCATGCGCAGACGAGATCTCGGAAACGGGTAGAGCTATCGACTTGAAATTTGGTTGTTGAATAGCCCGGACAACGTCGGGCTGGGTAGAGCTATCGACTTGAAATTTGGTTTTTGAATAGCCCGGACAACGTCGGGCTCATCGGCTAGTATGATATATAGCAAGTAACATGTAGCTTATATTTACCTTATTTTCAACGTTGATCTTGTATCCTTCAGCCAAACGCATAACTTCGAAATGCTCAAAATTATGTCTACAAATAAACACGTATACGTAGCAGGAATTTTAAATTAAGAGGAATCTAAGATATTTATATTTCTGCCTTTCTCCCCATATCTCATTCCTCACTATTTCTTTCTTATCCTCATTCTCTGTCTCTCACAGTAAGGTTCGTATGCCCATGTTTCTATCCTCATCTCCACTTTCATTCTGTCTCTCCCGTCCTTCACACACGCCCCTAATTACTCGTGTTGCGCCATACACATTACATTAACCATTGGGCAACATTAACCATCTCTGTACTAATTACTCATTGCCAAGTAGTTATCCTGTAAGATATGTTCAGAATATGAGTTTTATCCACCTTATTATCTGAACTTTTCCCGCCAATAAATAGGGAATCCTTCTGTATATTTTGTGTTATTGGTCGTCTGCTTATTTTTCCTGAATACCCCTCCAAATGAATATTAGACCATTCCCATGTAATGTATACTTTTATAACTGACTGGGATAATCCATTTAGTATAGAAAGGGTTACAGCATTATCTCTTTGTTTACTGATATTATTACAGGGCATAATCACAGTGGCATCGAATTACCAAAGGAATCAAAATGCTATTGTATTGATATGTATCACTGATCATTGATTATAACCGGTAAATGAACACTATTCATTGAACAATATGCCTATAAATGCATTTCATCGATGGACTTCTGAAATAAGATAGTGCAAGTTTAGATTTTTAAAGTAATTGAGAATAATGTCTTATTTTCAGATTATCTCTCTCTTATTTTTTGTTTGTTTGTTATATACGTTATTAAATATATCTATTCATGAGGGTATCACCCCCCCCCCCCTTCGATACGCGGTATTTAGGGTGTTTGAAGCCGTACGCGGGATTCATACCCCGGAATTAACTTGTATTCGGGTTCAAGCAAAACATCTTGGACGCAGGTTTTGATGGCGCAAAATAATATTTTGTGCTAGTTATCTGTATGAATGAGTGGGTAGAATAGCTTCTTGGGCATATTCGACCACCATGCCATCATAAAGTATCATTAATCGTATCATAACGGCCTCTTAACGCCCATAACGCGACCGGCGTCTCTTCGGTCGTTAACCGGAAAGCGTCCGGAAACTATATTTGATTTGTGTTCCAATTCCAAACTTTTAATTAACCGGTATATTAAAACAGTCAATTTGTATGTCATTTATCGCATATTATTTCTTAACATGTATTCAGGATTCACCCCCCAAAATTAACTGGTATTCAGGATTCACCCCCCCCCCCCCAAATTAACTGGTATTCAGGGTGATGGGGTGATGCCCTCATCTATTGTTTGCTCGTCGTGTATGTCTCTGAACTATACCCTAGCAAACCAGATTAACGAGATGAATGTGCTGCGTGGGCAATAATAAGTATGGCATGCCATCGGTGTCAGCGCTGATTGTTATCCCCGGTGTCATCTTTCGTCCAACACACAGTAAATGCATTGTATTCCGTGCTGATCGAGAGGCCAAAAGCATCTGGTTATTCAACAATTTCTAAATCTAAAGTAAATATGTACAAACCTTGGGTCGTCTCTGTTGATTTTGCTTATGACATAGCTTCCGTCGTTTCTGAATTTAGAGCTGAGTCGCATCAGTGTGTTTCCCATATCGATACGACATTTACGCAGGATTTCTTCAGATTTCTCTCGGTCCACATGCTCAAAGAACCACCTGCAAAATAATATACCCAACCTCATGTAACCAACGTAAATGACATAGTTATACAGAACCATCTGCATAATAATATACCGAACACATGTAAACATGTAAATGACATAATTATACAGAACCATCTGCATAACAATATACCGAACACATGTAAACGCGTAAATAACATAATTATACAGAACCATGCATCTGCAGAATAATATACCGAACACATGTAAACAACGTAAATGACATAATTATACAGAACCATCTGCATAATAATATACCGAACACATGTAAACACATAAACGGCATACTTATACAGAACCATCTGCAGAATGATATACCGAACACATGTAAACGCGTAAATGACTTAATTATACAGAACCACCCCTAAACACATTGTCAAGGCACTATTTCTTAAATCTGTATTACTACGGTGCATAATAACATAATATACACACACCTGTAACATGTGTATACCGATCTACATGTAAACATTATTATGCATACACGGCATACCGAAACACCCATAAACACAAAGCACGATATATATGTTTTAAATCTTACCGCCTTTATTTAAAGGTACTCAATCCGATTAGACGCTCCTAAATTACTATTTATTTGGCTTCGGGCAGCTTCGGGGGTAAAAAATATTTGATTCGAGTCGAGGAACCCACCCATCAAAGCTCAAAGTGATTAGATATCGATGTTTGAACTTTGCGGTTTCTATTGTTTGTGGCCCACAAACTGATTGACTCGCGATGGTCAAACGGACGGTCTTGCAGATAAAGATGGATAACTCTAAAATCATGTGGTAATAATGACCCACTTGATTTTAGAGTTATCCATCTTTATCTGCAAGACCGTCTATTTGACCTCCAGTCGTGTTTCTGGTAATCAAACAATTGAAATCACAAACATCAAAAATCTATATCTGATCAATCTGAGCTTTGACGGGTGGGTTCCTCGACTCGAATCAAATATTTTGTTACCCCCGAAGCCAAATAAATAGTAATTTAGGAGCGTCTGATCGGATTGAGTACCTTTAATATTTTCTATTTTGATCAACCTGAAAAAATCTATATATAGTACTAAGGTTTGACCTGTATTGGCCTGATGTTAATCAATGAGATGCTGCTCCATTGGAGGCCAATTATTAAAGGTACTCAGTCCGATTAGACGCTCCTAAATTACTATTTCTTTCGCTTTGGGGGTAGAAAATATTTGATTCGAGTCGAGGAACACACCCATCAAAGCTCAGAGTGATTAGATATCGATTTTTGAAATATATTAATTTTCGGAGATGTGGGCCACAAGTTGACAGAACCACGTGCTCAAAAACGGACAAACTGCGGGTGTAAAATCAAGTGGGTACTGTTAACAATAATAATTGATCTTAGAGTTATCCATCTTACACCCGCAATGTGTCCGTTTTGAGCACGTGGTTCTGCCAACTTGTGGCCCACATCTCCGAAAATTAATAGATTTCAAAAATCGATATCTAATCACTCTGAGCTTTGATGGGTGGGTTGCTCGACTCGAATCAACTATTTTGTACCCCCAAAGCCAAATAAATAGTAATTTAGGAGCGTCTAATCGGATTGAGTACCTTTAATTTCCATCAGTATCGACTGAGCCTGGTACCTAATGGTTTACCGTCTTGTTGATAGTTTAATTGTTCAATAGCAACTAATCTTTCGTGGAGGCTATCTTCTGAACTTATGAACATTGATGCTGCAATTTTACTGCTATCGATATCCTAATTCAACGTGCGTAATAGGCCAACATGGATAACAATGTATTGGTACTAAAACATCAGTTTAAGAACGTGGGTAATGTATGTCCCAAAACCGCAGGATAACATATATTTGTGCTTGCAAATTTGGATTCCAATATTTGGTTTTTCCATCTTAGCTTAGCTTCTGGAATATTCTGGAATAACACGCCAACAATCACAATTAATGTTCCGACCATGGCAAACATTGATAACGTCCAAGGCTTCCATTCCATGGGGTTCAGTATACTCACGTCGGACTTGGTTCTTGTGGATTTCTTGTGAATTTGTGGTTCTGGAATGAAGCAAGTTTTAGGGTGATTGTTGTTGTAATAGACACAAAGATAACTGTGGCTACGACCCAAAACGCTCACGATTAGATAGCGAAAGATACTCAATCGGAGTTCCCGATTAGATAGCGATTGCTATTCAATCGCAGTAACAACGTGAAACGCAATGTTGGGATTATTTTTTCGAAATGAGTACCCCAAGTTAATCGAAGGGTGATAACTCTATATATAACTTACTTTGACGAAATAACCGACGTTTGTATGAAAGATTTACAACACCACAAGTGATCAACGTTGGTCGTAAATAAGTCAAACTCTTCTATTGAGTCGGTGGGTCTGGGGGAGGTTGGTGTACGCTCTTTAAAAACACATCTTCAACTTTTCTCCGTTATATCGTTAATAATCCTACACCGCCCACCCACCCCCATTGACACGTGTTACACTGATTGAATATCAATCGCTATCTAATCATGAACCCCGATTAAGTATCTTTCGCTATCTAATCATGAATCCCGACCCGATTAAGTATCTTTCGCTATCTAATCGTGAACCCGGATTGAATATCTTTCGGCATCTAATCGTGAACCCTAATTAAGTATCTTTCGCCAACTAATCGTGAACCTGATTAAGTATCGTTCGCCATCTAATCGTGAACCCTAATTAAGTATCTTTCGCCAACTAATCGTGAACACCTGATTAAGTATCTTTCGCCATCTAATCGTGAACCCTGATTAAGTATATTTCGCTATCTAATCTTGTGCGTACCAATTGGCTGGCGCCGTCGACAATCACGAATGGTGAACAATCTGAAAATGAACGTTTGACAATAACCTGATTTATAGTCATCGATAATCATATATAGCTAAATGAAGTCAAGTGACCTGTGTATTTCCATGTTCACCTTCTACCAACAAAGTGTCCTTTGTCATGTGTTACATTGATATTTGCTTTTCATACTTTTTCTTTTCTGGTTAACTTATGCATGCTATATATACTAGCTTGTATAGTGGTTGTGCAATAAACTATATCTATGTCTCTATGTCTATCATCTTCAATTTGCCGCTATCCAGGTTAATTTGAAGGCCAGAATTTGTTGGCGTACATCGTGTTTCCATGGACGTGACTGTGTATGGTCTCCGTTGGTTGTGGGGGGGGGGGGGTGTCCGTTGAGGGGGGAGTGTCCAACGGAGAACTTCAACTACACAGGTCTCAAACCCAAAACCTCAATCCAAATTGTGTTAAAATAGATTAATACTGATGATATAATTTCGTTGCACTAACGAAAACAGGAACAAATACAAAGAGGAAAATTGGGGGACTATATTTTTGTCGCAAACCAGAGCGCGCAATACTGTCGTATACGGTTGTGAAACGTCTCAGCCAACGCCGTGCATGTATGCATTTTACATGCATTTTCGGCTTCTTTTAAAGATTTTTATTTGTTAAAAAGGCATAAAGCTCTAGTTTTGTTCATATGATATACACGATATTCACTCGTTATGTTGGGATGTAAGATTTTATGAAACTCGTTTGATAAAATTGATTCACAACTCGCCTACGACTCGTTGTGAATCGAATTTATCAAACTCGTTTCATCAAATATTATATCCCAACATAACTCGTTGGAAATCCTCTATATATATATGCCGAATATGTTTCTGAAACGATTTCGTATACCTTCCGCTGAATCCCCTAAAAAAAAACCTAACTTGAAGGAGATATTCTCTTTGGATTAGTTATATGTTGAACTAGATCATGTCACGAATCTCTGCTCTGGCTATAACGCCCCTATATATAGAGATCATATTCCACCAGTGCAAAACGTGGGAACTTTTTTAAAGTCTTGACATGAAACCTTATAAAGTCGAAACAATAACGCGGGGAATATATTCCTTAGTTATTATATCTGTTCCTTAATAATGTACTTCCCTCTGGGTGAAGGCCCCAACTCGAAATTGCACCAGTTAAGTGACTTTGTGAGCGATTTTGATTTTCGTCGCTTACAATTATGGATTTTTTTCTGCACTGGCAGGTAATTAATTCAATGTCTATTGAGATATATTGAGATATAAACAAGTATTAACAAAGAAATATATTTCCTGTCTTGTTTGTTCACTGTTATATAGTTCCCTGTCAGAACGGGTCAGAACGGGTCAGAACATCAGAAAGTGCCCAGGTTTTGAACTCTGTGGATAATGATCTCTACTGGCTTAGCCAGAGTAGCGATTCATGGCATGATCTAATGTTGAGCAAGCTTTAACGACACGCGTGACTCGTGGTGACGGCTAGCCATTTTTGTGGAAATTCCATGGAATTTATTTTCCAAAATAGACACTAGCCCGTAATGGCAGTGGTCTGACCTGCTTTATAAGGGGACAGAACTCTTCCTTATAATGTCCTTTAAATAATGTGAGAGTAAAAGAGCCGGCAGCCTGTGGCAGCCATTGATAAACCCCGGCTCCGTTTAGATATTATACACTTTTGCGACTGATCGTATATAGGTGATCGTATGTAAGATATACAAAGCACGAAGCCCAAACTGTAGTACATCTGTATTAAATAAATGTGAACCAGTCTAGTTTATATTACAAATGAATGACAGCTGAACTCGTAAAGTTAAAGTTAATGGCGTTATGAGACATGCGATGTAATTATGCACATCTAAATTCATGTCAGTTACAGTTGTCCATTGTGTTGTTGCTGGTTTGCTTACACTGCAATTAAACGTTGGTTTAAAGCGGAGATGTTTCAAATCCGATTGCCAATTTGTCTATATATATTAAGGATGGTTTGTTTCGTAAGCCATGTAATTGTATCAAGGCCGTCTGTGCGCTAAAACAGTAGACCGACATAACAGTTATCATAATTCTGTTGAATATGGAGAAAATTAAAGCTCTTATTTGGTTCTATATCTAAAACCATAATATGTCAGCCAGACTTATAATAATTTATTATGTACGTCGTGTAAATAGTTTGGACACACCATTCAGATTTATAATTTGTTTTCTTATTACAGTTTTCGTGTATTTAAATGTTATTACATTTTACTTGTCGCTTTACAATTTAAATTCCATTCCATAAATGGGCGATAGAAAGACGGCACATTTGGTCATGCCGATCCTGTACAATATAATCGTGTTTATTTTTTTCATATATTTTCACTGTTAGCATTATGTTTGTAAATATTGTACCGATATATGTAAAGAATTGATTATCATAATGCACGAACAAGTTAGTTCCCTTTTGCACAACCGTGTACGAAATTTGGTGCCCCAGATTTGTCAAATATCACAAATCTATACGACAGAATAGAACCACCAAACAACTTTTAGAGCCTGAACATGAAAGTTAGATTATAATACACCATTGTATATATGACCATAAAAAGTCACCATTTCCGCTGTACATATAGTATCATGCATTGATTTGCAGGGTAAAATCTATTTAAAGGTACTCAACCCGTAAAGAGGGTCCCCATCTCAACAGATTCCAACAACAACAATCCGATCGGAGGGTCCTATATTACTATTTCTTTGGCTTTGGGGGTAAAAAATATTTGATTCGAGTCGAGGAACCCATCAAACAAAGCTCAGAGTTATTAGATATTGATTTTTGAAATTTGTTATAAACTCGAGATGAGTACTGCTAACTGCCGTAATCTGCTCTGGATGTGTTCTCCAAATCTATTCAAACAGACAAGGATGGATAACTCTAAAATCAAGTGGTAATTTTAACGCAATTTTGACTGAGTTCTGGGCCAGATAGTATTCCCGATAATGAAAAATAATAGATTTCTAAAATCGATATCTAAAAAATCTGAGCTTTGATGGGTGACTTCCTCGACTCGAATCAAATATTTTTTTCCCCCGAAGCCATTGAAATAGTAATTGAGAGGAGTTTTATCGGGTTGAGTACCTTTAAAGTGACAAAATATCCGGCCTCTGGATTTGAACATAAAGTCCGCTATAGAAAGATATATAAACGGGGCTTCGACGTAAAACAGCATTATCCCAACGATTTCACTAGCTGGTTTATACGCCGAAGTAAACTTGGACTAATAAGTAGAACGGTGATGTGTCGCAAGGGAAGTCAAGAAGGAAGATGGTGATATATAAGTTTGGACCACATGCAGCCATGAGCTTATAACGCGCTACGCTGTCCCATCCCTATCAAACAACAAGTGCACACATGGTTGTCGTCACGTGACGTCCCTATATATACACACACTTCAAGACAGAGTCGAGTTCCATCGCTACGCTGGCCGTGGTCAGGCCATCAATTATACAGATTATATGGAACTCTTGTTTGATGTATTTGTCTTTTGTCAGTTAAAATTCATTCTGAATTATTCTGAGAAACCGAACTGTCCATAATCATTTGGCTAGATTAGTTTACATGGCGATATCATTTATATTCCATGTATCGAATATACGTGACATTTACGGCTCGTTTAGATATTGAAAATCTTTAAAATTCTGAAATCTGACATCACAAGAGGCAAACTTATCTTCCCGTTGCTTTACCACCATGCACGCGTGTATGAAGAACCGACTTCAATGTACAGTCAACGGCGCAACACAGATTTGGAGAGCGGTCAGTATCAGATATATAGAAGAGTGTAAAAGACGCCAACAAGATTTAGAGAGAGAGAGAGAGAGAGGAGAGAGAGAGGAGAGAGAGAGAGGGGGAGAGAGAGAGAGAGGGGGAGAGAGCGAGAGAGAGAGAGAGAGAGAGAGAGAGAGGGGGAGAGAGAGAGAGAGAGAGAGAGAGAGAGAGAGAGAGAGAGGGAGGGAGAGAGAGAGAGAGAGCTATGGACCTGCTTGTTGTGTGAGACTTCGAATTTTTGGAATGTAGAAATTAAATTTTGTATATATGTGTAAAATTTAGATATTTTTTTTCTATTTTCCAGGCAATATCAACTTTGTAATTTTCCTTTTTTTTAAAACAAATTTATGATTTTATCGTACCATATTTCCCTCTATTTTCATTTAGATATCTTACATTAACCACCAAGATTTTAAGATTGGGTGACATGGAAATGCTGTCTATTATGTGAATCCAACTGTTTTTAAAGATGCATAGCATTGGAATATATTAATGAATTCCCAAAAGTTTAATTTTAAATAAAAAATTAGGCTAAAATTTTACGTATATTTGAAATATAAAGGCCCACCTAATTTTCGATCCCCCAAATCACATTATATAAAATATATGCCATATTATATACCATTTGAAAGAGGAAGCGCCAAAACATTGTATTTTCAACTTATTCGATGTAATAAACTGTGAACATGTTGTTTTTGTTGAGATATCGATAGTCTGTTCTGTTCTCCAGTTTCTGCACAAAGTCTATTATTTTCAGTGGAAGAGGAATAACTCTATATATTTAGATATAGAGTTATTTCCCTTCCATTGAAAATAAACTATAGTTTGATTTGTTTGCATTCTGGGAGCCATAACGGGGGAATTAATTTATGATTTCAGCTATTTTCTATTACTCTATGGGCACCTTCTGAGACACAGACGTTCCAAAGGGTAATGAATTATAGTATTTTAATCATAGTGTTATTAAAACAAATAGCGGGTGATTCGAAACTTAAGTGAGCCTTTAAAGCATCCATACATATATGAATTCTTGACGTATAGAGGGAAGGTGTGTATAAGGCAGCGAGTGTGGATCGAGGCATGGATTGGGTTACAAATCCTGTGGTTTTGACATATCAGAAGCGGTGATTGGACGAGATGATGCAAATAGACCACAAATTCGTACGCAAGATGGCAGTGATACTGGTGGGAAATGACGATGATATTCGAATGTAACAATAATGACATAATTCATTAATTCGCGCTTTGTTATAATTTATAGCGATATATTATCGTATATAATCAACGAATGCAGTAACTAATAATGGCGGTTGCAAATAAGAAGACATGCACTATATAGTTAGATAAAGCACATTTCAAAACGCTGTACCATGACTATCGCGAACATATTTATTACCGCGAATCGCAATCTGGGGCACGCAATCATCGGAAACCTTGTGTATATACGATATTAAATGCCCGTTGGTGTCTAGCTCATCAATCAAGTCTACTTTGACTAGTTTATCTTTTTTTTAAATATGCTTCTCCGTTACTACCGTAGCCCCTCCCCTTATCTATAGTTCGACTTCCTTGTTCTCACGTTTCAAAAGGCTGCACCACAATCATGACTATATTGCGAAAATATTTATCGCCGCGGGTCGCATTTTGGTGCAATCATGTGAAACCTAATACTATATATATATACGGAACTTCCTGGTATATGATACAGAGTTTATCATATCCGTTCGACGGGCAAATTGTTCAGCCGGGTAAATCGGTGAACTATAGAAAGTAAAGCCTTGCTTAATTTTAGAATGCCCATATAACATTCTGTACAACATATTCAATATTATATACCATTTAGATGCGGAACCAAACATTTATATATTTTACCGGAATACGGAATAGCTGTGGCCTATATGAGTGTCCACCGAGTGACATAGATTCTCAGAGTCACACTATGACTTCCCCCGTTATGTACCCAGAATGCATCATAATTCACATCTAAGATATATAGTTACTCCCCTTCCATTGAGAATAATAGACTGGCTGTACAGACCAGATCGACATTAAGGGTACGTTCATACGCTGGCAATATTGCACTGCAAACTGCAAAAATGCCAGCTGCAAAGGTTGTTTTGTTTTGTTTTGTTAGCTGGCATTTTTGCCAGCTACCGACGAGCTCGTGCTGTGTCGTGGCTGGTCGTCAACAATCAACGTTGGTATATGATAACGGGTGTATACCTCTCTGCCGGTGGCCACAACACAAGGCCACTAACAATATTTGATTGTGTCTGTACCGTCCTTGATACTATCGAATGGGATCGGGGTGTGTTCTCTGTTATTCTCATGCACACATAATTATACATGTGCATCTCCGTTATATGAGGATATGATGATATGGCGTGATACAAATAGTACCAAAAGTGATGCTTCCCGAGTCATAAATGTGGGAGCTATTGGGGAGGTGGTGGCAGGACTCACTATGAGTATCCATGCATTGTTTCAAATGTGCTTACTTCAGTGTACAAATTCTCAATTGTTATCGAAATGGTCATGTATCGATCAGAATGGCACATTGAGATATCACTCAATTCAGATCAAGCTGGGGTTCGAATACGTGCCAACACCATCTACCAAGACTGCGATATCGATGTAATTGTAGTGGTTTAAAGGTGACTGGTTGTGTCGTCGTGGTGGTGGGGTGTGGTCTAACAGTAGGGATAATGGGATGTTAGTCTTTGGCATTGATAAAGCATATATGGGCGTATATTATTATTCATGCCATTTGAATAACAATATATTGCGTGCTTTTGATTAACTTGTATTACTATTTATTTGATTTCTTTGTTTTGTTTAACATAAGCACCACGTCCCCTCCCCCGTTTTTCTTAACTTATTGTTTTGCTTAACATGAAGACCAACGAGTATGTGACTAAAATTATTGGAATGACAAGTTTGGAGTTTGGTATGATACCCGGGAAGATTTGAATTCGTCGGTTATCTTCGTTGAGTCAAGTGCGGACGCACCATCTCCTGTCTAGGTGACGTTTGTTGTACTCATATATGAGCAGCATCCCATCGAGAGAGCTGGCCGTGGCGATATCACATTCCAACATGTCAAGTGACATTATTTTGACTGGCCTAAGAATACCAACACGCACCGTGTTCTGATATATTGAAAACAGCTCATCAATCACGCAAAACGGCTGTCGTTCATTGATCACTACTTACGCTGATTTGTTGACAGCGGGCAGAAATTAATCCGTTTTGGCAATTTTGCAGCTGGCATTTTTGCAGTTTGCAGTGCAATATTGCCAGCGTATGAACGTACCCTAAGACAGAACAGACGTCGGCACCTTGACCAAAACAACATTTTCCCAGTTTATTCGACTGGCTAAGTTGATAATACAATGTTTTGGAGCTTCCTCTTTCAAATGGTATATACTATGGAATATGTTGTATATAATGTGATCTGGGCATTCGAAAATTACGTGGGCCTGTAAAGTCACTTGGTCGTTTGAAGCCTCAAAACATACTGCAGATTGGAGTTATGTCCCCTCGCGACTCTGGTCTGAATACTGCCATCATTACACGTATACAGCTGGACTAGACGCTGGCTCTATGAGGCTACGTCGTTACACTATGCACGCCGTCGTGACGGCGAACAGAGCAGAGCGTCGGAGCGTCATAGAGCCAGTATCTAGTCCAGTATACAGCATGTAAAGAAATCCTACCTTTTACTCAATAATTTTGTCGGTTACAATAATGCAAAATGAATTGTAACCGTCAAAGTCTTAAATGTTGTGATCGTGGTTTCCTTTGAAAACAAGGAATTGTCATTTCGAAGGAAGCGTCCAAAATATCTTAATAGTATTCTTTACCGAGAAATAAACCAACATAGATGAGATAGTGTTCTAGTTTTCTGATGAATCCATAACTTTGAGGATTTAGCTTCACTTCTAGAATACTAAGTTTTTGAAAAAATTGTCATGACCACCAATGTTGATATTGCCACATATACGACACCTTGGCCCTCTATACTAAATGAATTATCCAGTCAGTTAAAGTGTACATCGAAATGGTCTATTATTAATTTGCAGGGATGTACAGATAATAAAAGCAGACGACATATACATAAAAGTGCAGAAGGAGACCTATTTATTGAGGGAAATGTTTTGATAATAAGTTGAACTAACATTGAGCTTATTATCTGAACATTTCCTCTATGGGATAATTATCAATGATGCTTTGGTACAGAAATGGTTGATAACATGATACGGTGCCAAAACTTACCACGAACGGTCCTCCGTTGAATTCACCTTTGACCGGCGTGATCACCTCATCCGATCCGGAATCACTGCGCCGGCTGTGACTTGAATTCCCGCCACTACCGCCACTCAATGAAAAATGTCCACTAGAAGCGGTGCTGTTATGAGGGCTGCGCGCCTCTAAACTGCTTGCTGAGCCAATGCTCATTATCGACACTGGTCTCGTGACCGGTCTAACGTCATTCGTATTGTCCTTAGCAACTGTACTAGTTCGACTACCATTCTCTGAAAGTGTCTCAACATAGCGAATATCAGTCAACACTTTGTCGGTGGCAATTGATGGAAGGTCAAGGTTACTTGGGAGGATACCCTGGAAACAGAACGAGGATAACATTGAATCGACAGCTTTATGACATAACCATTATCTCCTTTTCTATATGGGGCTCACCATTTTAGGACATTGACATCAGGCTACCATGGCAACAGAACATGGAGATAATTGAATCGTCAGCTGTATGACATGACCATTATCTACCTTTCTATATAAGGGGCTTGATGAAGGGAAATGAACGAATACACATGAAGGGACATGTGACAGGAGTTTGTGGTGTCTCTCTTCCAACTTTGCTCAAATCTCTGCAACAGTGCAACAGTTGGAAACGTTATCCATGCCTCAAATAATAATAGTTGCATATTTTCAATAGTTGGACAAATTATGTTGTTGTTGTAAATGTGGCCTGGAACAGACAAACCATCTTTGAAGACTTATATTGAAGGAAATTGCTTCAGTTTTAAATATAAACATATGTATGACTTGTTTGCAAGTAGCTGGCCACATGCATGATTGCAGGTCAGCAACATTTTTCCATCCATGTAGCCCACATGATGTCGGTAGGGAAATCGGAAACAAGCATTTCCTCAGGGGCGTGCCGTTAAAAACGAGTAAAAATATATATATTTAAAACACCTGCATATTGCATGACCGTATAATTATCCGATCGAAATAAACCACTGTATTTGTGCCTTTGTAGATAAATAATATACACAATATTCAGGTTTATCCTATTTTATCTGTATTTTATCTACAAAATAGCTATTTGTAATCTTGAAATCGGAATTTATGAAAATGACATTGTCATGTCTCAATCAACAGAAGTTTGAGACTGAGACTGGAAAATTAGTTTAAATAGTTCTGATAGATTAATTTTTTCGACTACCATTTATTGTGAAATTCGTTATTTTAATCCTAATTTGAGTCAGAGTTTTACTCGATTGGAACAGTATTAGAAAATCACTAAACAATGCGGGTTTTAGGCTGGCATTTCTCAATAGTTGGAATGGTAACATCCTAAGTGCAAATATAAACTCTGATAAAAAGAAATTTGATTTGTTAAGGGGGTGAATGTAAACTCGAAGTCTGACACCCCACGAAGATCATCTGCCCAGGCCTATATGCATAATATATAAGTGCCGTTTCACAATCGCCCCCAATGGCCATTTGCCATAATTGAAATGTTTTGTATTGAGAAACTATGTTTGACATAAATGAGTATTTCCTCATATGTGTTGTAGCAGCTTATGTAACTGTGCTTATTTTGTTGGTGATTTAAAGATAAGGAAGACTTTCGCCGTCGATACTGTTGCAAAATAGTATAAAGTTTGTTAAACCAGTAACCAAGAATATCATGAACAAACCCACTTTTAAGGAATTTTTCTTATTTTCATTATCTATAATCCTCCAATGACGAGATTCCACATGTTGTTGAAGCCATTGTTACTTTTAAACATATTTTATTGTAAATTCATTTACAACGGGATTGGGGGTACAAGTTTTAACAACTTACAAGAAGCCATTGTTTACAAACATTACTGTAAAAGGTAGTGAGTTTTGTGTATTCAGTAGCAGTGGCGGACTAAAGTTACCTTACATTTATTTGAAAACCATCTGGGGACCTCATTCTGCAAATGGCAGACACACTATTTCAAGGCTTGTGAGAAAAAAACAATGTTAATTTGAGACTATATAGATACTTCTCAGAAGCCGATGTCTATATAAGCAGAATGAGATCCCCATATAGGGTAAATTTAGTTATGCTAGCCCGCTGTGCGGTGTAGCGTCACTAAATTCACCCTCTGGGGACTTCATTCTGCAAATGACAGACACATTGCTTTCCATAAATGTTCTGTTAAATACCGTTATGAGTACATTTTTATTTTTTACACAATCACCGAGAAGCAGATGTGAGTTTATGCGATGTTCGTACAAGTCGGTATTTGTTATGCGAACGCCTTGGGCTGTGGGGCTTCCGTAACTGTTGTCGTTTTAGCTAAAGACTGGTTTATGATATCTTGATGACTTGACCTCTGTCGCGTCATCGAGATATATGGTGTCTGGACGTCCAAATCTGCCGAAATTCCCTTCCTGTTTTAAGCTATACACATCCGCAAGTGTCTTGCGGGTGAGGCTGTTTTGAAAAAACCAAACTGACACCCTATACTTATATGTATGGCTGCTTCATGTTCATAATATTCTTTTAACCCTTTACCAAACAGAAGGGCCCTGTGCCAATGCATTCTCTTATATATGCGAGTCGACCATAGGTCGCCTCGCATATATAAGAGAATGCATTGGCTTAACACATTAAAAATTATAAAATTGTTAAAGAATGTAAGAAAAAATGGTAAAAAGTGTTTTAGGCCAATGCATTCTCTTATATATGCGAGGCGACCTATGGTCGACTCGCATATATAAGAGAATGCATTGGCACATGGCATAGCTGTAACTATCACAATGTGGTCAATGAGCCGGTTCCAATGATATCCATATTTGTATGGTTTTATTGAGACAGACCCAAGATAATTTAGGCTGTTGAATCTTCATTTGGGCGTTTCTGGGCGTTCTGTTGGGTAAAGGGTTAAATAGACGATCCCGTAGTTATACAATTGAGGCAAAATTTGACAAAAAATCATTGAAAATAAGGGTGAATATAAGCTTTTAAAAAAAATCTTGGTCATGTGACAAATTTTCAGTTTGCAACCCATTGTTTTTGCTGTAACACCCGAAAGTTGACTTTTATGAAACAAAAAGGTCAAAAATCAATGTTAATATAGGCATAGGTCTGGTATTCTTAAACTTTTGCTATTGCCGAGGCCCAAACATGGCTGCTGAATCGCGAATACTTGAACAAATCAGGTTATAGGCTGAATAGTCTTAATAATAGTGTAACGATACCGTACTAAACTGGAATCTTAATAATAGAAGTTCTGTGTTTTGACATCTAAATTTTATGCTGCACATTTACATATTTGTTCATAGAAAATAACTCATATACAGTGGTGTGCATATGAATAATTGTGAAACTGGTATACCCGATAGCCATTTTAAAATAATCCAACAATAGTAGTTACTCATACATAACGGGGTTACCTAACAATGGATTTGTGTTATATATATGGCAAGCGTCAACAACAAAAATATAAAACGTAAATTACTCTGTGTACCCTAATGCACCTATCATTGTATTACGATCATTATCCACCTTGTGAATATTGTGCGCTGTTTTACATGTCATTTTGACCTATCCCACGACTGCTATGCATAGCCATGCATATATCTAATTATCTGTATATCGAATTACCACCACCACGAAACGGCCATCGTGTACCACACACACTACTACACTCTTAAACTTTATTTTAGTTTTTTTGTTAAACAAAAATTGGTATTGATCTTTGTTTAAACAAATTATGTTTTGATCAAAACAAAACACCATCTTGATTTGATCAAAACCAAAACTGGTTTTGAACTTCATCCCATATATGAAACCAATTTTGGTTTTGATCAAAACCAATTGATATTGAGTATTTGGTTTTGATCAAAACTTGAATTGGTTACATATATGGGACAAAAGTTTAAAACCAATTTTGGTTTTGATCAAAACCAGTTGGTATTAAGTAATTAATTTCGATCAAAACCTAAATGGGTTACATATTTGGTTTTGATCAAAAGTTTTTTTTACAATATATATATATGTGAAGAAAACAATGAGTACTAACTTCGATGTGATGTATTTATATTGCCGCCATTTTTCGAGCAAATTATGACATAGTTTTCCATATGTATATATAAAGAGATAACACTTACCGTAACAAGTCCAACGACATACGCCCTCCACAGCTCCCTGTCTGCTTGTTTGCGACACTGGAAGTACACATGTAAGACATAGTAAACAAACAAACAAACATATAGTAATGCTCATTTTAAACGGACATAGTTCGAACGAACCGCAAAATTGCGTATACCTTACTCGTATTTAAATTCGCGTAGTACTATTTTTCGCTCAGTTTAAAATTCGCGCACCATGATGAGCGAGTTCAAAACTGTTAGAAATATTTTAATAAATGTCCCGTATCCGATGGTAGTTTCTGTTCTTAATCGTTCCCGAAACCAGTTTATAAAATCATCGTAAGTAGAATAAAAATGTTCATATGAGAATTCCATTTTACACATGCACACGTATTAAAGGAATATATATACTGTACTCCAATGTTGTTGTTGGTTTCTATAGTCTCTGAATCGTAGAATAAGGTAACCAGCTTTCCATTATTTGAAAATCTGTTGAGTACGAAGTATAATGTTAATGTTATGAATGGCAGATTAGCCGGAATGCGAAAATACAAATTGTCGTTGTCGAGTAATTATTCCTTTTCCGATTCCAGAACAATGGATACAAATGGCGTATATATGTGGTAGTTCGGGCCCGAACGTCGTTTTCGAAGTTATTAATTTATTAAGCATGGATAAACATGAACATGAGATATAGTTTGTTCGCAATTATACGGTGATATATATTAGCGACAAAAGTAGTCCGAGATTCCGGCCAATAAAGTTTAGCCGGATATATACAGTTATAATATAATTATAATATCCGGACGGGCATCGCGAACATCCCAGTGAAATCCCACCGTATAAAATATTCCGATCGAATTCTGGAGTATTTCCGGGATTACGGGAATCCGGTGGTATTTTAGAGGTTGTCCCGCGGGGGGGGGGGGGGGGGGGGCGGGGGCAAGCAGGAACCTAATTACATGACATGGTTTCGTATTCCGCCTCCAAGTTTATGTGTGCATATTTTACGCGTTCGACCGATCCATGCATGCATGCACATCAGAAAATATAGGTGATCCCCGTTCTCGCACAAAAGTCAAAACATTCATTTGGTATGCAGTCTCGTATATATATCATATATCTTATCGAATTGAACATTCGCTGTCAGATTTTGTTTACATAATTATACAGGTCATAACAAAAGGTCCCACAGTAGTCTGCAGACTGCGATATGAAGGTTCGAACACAATAACTTCAATGTGTGACTTTACATACCATATGACTGTTCAAACTGCAATATGTCGCATACGTTGAGGTCAATTGTTGCATGTGCCGACAGTATGTGTTGATTTTATTAGCTCGACGACAAAGCGGATCGCTTCAAGACATTGTATGGGGGTATTTTATTTAACTGCGCATAACAACATGTAGGTCACTGAGGTACCGTTAATACAGTTATACGCATCGGTCAGCGAACGTATTCAGATAATATTTAGGTCATATCGGCGTTTTGATTGTCACGCCGCCAGCGAGACGTTTCACGTCCACACTTGGTCATAATCCGATAGTTTTGACACACACTTTCTCTCTCGCAGAGCTTTACCCGATTAACGTGTTTTTATATAATACATCGCGACACTCAGTCCTACCAGTCGTATGTGATTCGAACACAAAGATCTGGTTCAGAACAACGCGACATCATCTTAGCAAGTTTGGATTTTGCCTTCCGGAAAACCGGAGGGTGATAATCCAAACCGGCAAGCAAGCATGGCGTCATGTTAATCCTGATTTGTTCTTGGTCTGTTTGAATTGGTCGAATCCGCGTTCTTGTATGTCTCAAAGTTGATATATACAATTGCCTTTAACCTTTTACCCAACAAACCGGCCAAAAACGGCCAAATAAAGCTGCAACAGCCTAAATTATCTTGGGTCTGTCTCAATAAAACCATACAAATATGGATATCATTGGAACCGGTTCATTGACCACATTGTGATGGTCACAGTTATGCCCTGTGCCAATGCATTCTATTACATATGCGAGTCGACCATAGGTCGCCTCGCATATATAAGAGAATGCATTGGCCTAAAAAAAATCTTTTTTTAACACTTTTTACCATTTTTTCTTACATTCTTTAACAATTTTATAATTTTTAATGTGTTAAGCCAATGCATTCTCTTATATATGCGAGGCGACCTATGGTCGACTCGCATATATAAGAGAATGCATTGGCACAGGGCCGTTCTGTTGGGTAAAGGGTTAATGAATGAAAAATCCTATCTAGCTGTCGTCTGTCATTGTTTCTGCTACTCTCATGTCTGTTTATTTGCGGGCACCAAATGTTTGTTGTTTGATTCCTGGTCCAAAAACTACACATATATGTGAAGACGTAAAGTAACATGACCCCTCCCCAGCCTCACTAATACGCTGGTCTGATCAATGGCAACACATATACAGTATACAGACTGTAAGGAAATCTTACATTTTTATTCATAACTTTTGGCGGTTACGGTTAATTTGGATTTCATCCGCCCCATTTCCAAATGAATATTATAGGCAATTCAGTTCCTCAGAATGATCTGCAGATTGAATTGCAACCGGCAATAGTCAAATCACTGGTTTTGTTTAATGATTTCCTTACATGCTGTATTATGTATACGTGGTGTCAGTGGTCATATCCGCATATCGATGGTAATGATGAACTCTGCCTTGCAGTTTGTCGTTATCTAAGGTACAGGTCCGCCATCAAAATGACGTCATATAGTCGCGAGTTGGAATTCTCACCCACTCATGCAAGCCAAAATCGGAGAGCGAGTGGCGAGTTATGAAATTCTCACTTCTAAACTGGTACTGAAAATGACTCGGCCATATTCATGGGCCCAATACTATAACACTTCTAATTTACAAGACGGTAAAAACGCTATATAGGCCGCTTCTATTTATATAGTGCGAATATAAAGTATTGCCACAAAGGATCCCATCACAAGAAAAACACATTAGACGTGTAGTACAAACTGCATGGAAGAGTTCAATCCTCTGTTACGATTGTCTGACCACTGCCACCACGTACACATAATGTGAGGAGAGGAAATCTCGCAGTTTTTTATTTGCTCGGTTACAATTCATTATTATGTGAGAAAACAAAATGTATATTAATTTGGAAATTGGCTAGATCAAATATGTATTAAATTGTATAACCGACAAAACTCTTAAATAAAAATGTTATATATATATAGATCTGCCTTGCAGGTTGCGTGTAATATATATATGACCCGCCATATCAAATCCAGTCGTAAGTCGGGATTTTTTTACCCTGTGCCAATGCATTCTCTTATATATGCGAGTCGACCATATGTCGCCTCGCATATATAAGAGAATGCATTGGCCTAACAATTTTTTATCATTTTATTTAAATAAATGTTTCTTACAATTTTTAGGACATAAAATAAAAAACATCCATTACCCTGCAAGGAGCCCCACACATATATAGAAGCATATAGAAGAGTGTCGTCTGCTCATGTTTGTCTGGGGCTCTGTATGGGAGAAATTATAAAATTGTTAAAGAATACAAGAAAAAATTATTAAAATTGTAAAAAATTGTTAGGCCAAATTGTTAGGTCGACACGCATATATAAGAGAATGCATTGGCACAGGGTAAAAAAAATCCCGACTTACGACTGGATTTGATATGACGGGTCACATATATAGCCGATTATAATACTCGGACTTTCACCGTCTTATAAATTAAATAGTTTTATAGTACTTTCCCAGGTCTGTTCTTGGTTTGTTCTCATTGTCCGAGAAAACCTCCCGTGCAGACCACGTGGTCCGCCACTTGACGTGGTTTGTTGATTTCTTCGGGCATATATGATTATGACGTACTGCGCTCACTGACCTTGAACTTGTTGGTGTATCTGGTCGTGGCGATTTCGAACTTGAACTCTTGTTTCCGCCTATCTGTATCTCCGACTTTGAACGATGTATCTTTATCGAGAATAACCCGGCCGACCTGATTCTGAAGAGATATCATTAATTGTTAAAAATGACCTGTGCTATTTGACAGCATAAAACCACAATCTTTACCGGAACAGAAATTGATCGGATCCTCGAGCTCATGTATATGTAGATCATGCCATGAATCTCTACCATGTATGGATAACACCCGTAGAGATGATATTCCACCAGTACAAAACCTGGGAACTTTTTGAAGTTTTGATAGGGAACCTTATAAAGTCGAATACATAATGCGGGTAATATATTTCTTAGTTATTATCTGTTCCTTAATAATGTACTTCACCAGGAGAAATCCATAAGTGTAAGCGACGCAAAGAAAAATTACTCACAAAGTTACTTAAATCATGAAATTTCGAGTTGGGACCTTCACCTACAGTGAAGTACATATGGCAGCAGTTTAAATGGAGCAGTTTAAATGGAGCATAGCGTCCGGAAAGCCGACAAAAGATTGTCTGACTTACCTTAACTATCATTTTCATTGAAAGTCATATTTTCGCTAATTAACAGCAATCTCAATTATGTTCTTTTTTTAAAAACTGAACGTTTAATAACATACGCCAACCAAACGTTCAGTAGTTATATGCACAATCAAGAGTTCTGTTAACGTTAAAACGCAGCTATACGCGGTAAGCAGGATGCATACTCTGGACCTCCCGTACCCTGAATTAATTCCAATGAAAAATAAATATGTTGATCTTTAAAATTTGCAAAGATATTCTGTTTCCACAATTAACTTTCGGTCGATATAGGTGATGAAAGCACTGTCCCGAGTCTGCAGCATGCTTTCTGCTTTGAAGGGGGATGGGGCCTGTTATAGTGATCGTGTAGCTTTATGCTACGGTATGTTGACATATATCTGTATTTATTGTCAAGTTTTTGTGTGCTTGTTTTTATTTATTTAATTAATTATTTATTTATGTATTTATTTATTGTGTCCCTGTGTGTGATTGTTTTGATGAGTGCTTGTGTTTCATGGTGGCGGGAATTACTATTTACTTTCCTTTCTATTCATAATTTTATTGTAACATGTATTTTGTAAAACATACTCTCTTAGCTGGAGGAAATAAAGATATATATAATAATAGTTGGAACGTATCTTGAACAGGAGTTCCATATAGAGATGTCATTGATGTTGATGATTATGTTGTTGTTGTTGGAAATAGATAGAGCATCTTTAAATCGACCTATATGTAATGACCTAAATAAAATGTGTATGTGTTTATCATACACTATACTTCCAATCTTAAAACAGGTCGCCCAGGGACGTGGCGATAGGGCCTGATCCATACTCCCTCTCCCACAACCCCATCCACCAGCCTTTGACAAAATGTTCACCAGTAGAGAATTGCATACCTCTAACCACGTCCGTGTGCGTCCCTGGTTTTGGCGTACGGTTATAGGAGAGACACCCCATCCGTCCTCACCCCTGTGGCAATACATTCCTCTGCACATGTATTCAATGTAACTGTTGTCATATACAGACATTTTTTTCGTGCACCAATTCAGCTTACATTACATAATATCGCCACACTGTTCGCATGGACTCCATCAATCTTCGTTGCACCTACGTCAGTTGGTTATTCTTATGTTGCGGTTAACCCTTTCTATACTAAATGAATTCTCACAGTTAGTTAAAAAGTGTACATAGGAATGGTCTATTATAGATTTGGAGGGATGTTAAGGTGATAAAAGCAGACGACAGATAAATCAAAGTGCAGAATGAGCGGCCTATTTATTGAAATGTTTAGACAATAAGTTCAGCTGACGACCTTGACCTTTATGGTCGCATATTGAATTTATTATCTGAACATTTCCTATGGGATAACTATACATCAATGATGCTTTAGTATAGAAAGTGTTAACCCTTTACCCAACAAAACGCCCAGAAAAATAGCCCAAATGAAGCTGCAACAGCCTAAATATCTTGGGTCTGTCTCAATAACACCATACAAATATGGATATCATTGGAACCGGCTCATTGACCACATTGTGATAGTTACAGTTACGCCCTGTGCCAATGCGTTCTCTTATATATGCGAGTCGATCATAGGTCGCCTCGCATGTATAAGGGAATGCATTGGCCTAAAAAAATCATTTTTTAACACTTTTTACCATTTTTTCTTACATTCTTTAACAATTTTATAATTTTGTCTTACATTTTTTAACAATTTTTATAATATTTTTCTACATTCTTTGACAATTTTATCATTTTTAATATGTGTTAAGCCATATGGTCGACTCGCATATATAAGAGAATGCATTGGCACAGGGCCGTTTTGTTGGGTAAAGTGTTAAAGGGAACTGTAAATGTATCTCTAATAAGTGATGCATAGATCACGCAGAAATAAGAGACGAAAATACGAAGAATTAAAGGCATACACGATGTTCTTAAACTAAACGATTTGTGTTAGAGGGGGGGGGGGGGGGGGGGCTGTACTCAAATGTACTATATTTGAGGGATTTTGTTAGCCTGAAGTAATAACAAGAATTTTAACAATGTACCAAGTGTTAGTACCAATTGCAATGGAGACATTGAAATATCTTGTGACTGAGATGAACCTTTTTGAGAATCTATGAGGCATATGATTTTTTGTGTTTTTTCCCAAAATCTGACTTGTGAGCCTTGTCACTGGTATAGTATATATTGTCACTGGTATAGTATATATTGTCACTGGTATAGTATATATTGGTGAGCCTTGTCACTGGTATAGTTTATATTGGTGAGCCTTGTCACTGGTATAGTATATATTGGTGAGCCTTGTCACTGTTATAGTATATATTGTCACTGGTATAGTATATATTGTCACTGGTATAGTATATATTGTCACTGGTATAGCATATATTGGTGAGCCTTGTCACTGGTATAGTATATATTGGTGAGCCTTGTCACTGGTATAGTATATATTGTCACTGGTATAGTATATATTGTCACTGGTATAGTATATATTGTCACTGGTATAGTATATATTGTCACTGGTATAGTATATATTGTCACTGGTATAGTATATATTGTCACTGGTATAGTATATATTGGTGAGCCTTGTCATTGGTATAGTATATATTGGTGAGCCTTGTCACTAGTATAGTATATATTGGTGAGCCTTGTCACTGGTATAGTATATATTGGTGAGCCTTGTCACTGGTATAGTATATATTGTCACTGGTATAGTATATATTGATGAGCCTTGTCACTGGTATAGTATATATTGTCACTGGTATAGTATATATTGTCACTGGTATAGTATATATTGTCACTGGTATAGTATATATTGTCACTGGTATAGTATATATTGGTGAGCCTTGTCATTGGTATAGTATATATTGGTGAGCCTTGTCACTGGTATAGTATATATTGGTGAGCCTTGTCACTTGTATAGTATATATTGGTGAGCCTTGTCACTGGTATAGTATATATTGGTGAGCCTTGTCACTGGTATAGTATATATATTGGTGAGCCTTGTCACTGGTATAGTATATATTGGTATATCTGATATTTTCCCTCATGGGCCTATGGTCTGGACATTATTATATTGATTCTCTTTAACTGAAGAACACTGGCCTTTAATAAATTTACTCACGGATGTTTGTGATCGTGTGTCATCGCTGTCGTATAGATAAAGCACTCTCTCCTTTAATATAACCCAATACTTGGTCCATCTCGATCCCTGAAATTATAACAAATAACATGCAAAAGATCGAACAATCCAGATAGACAATCTCTGACCTATATAGGAACTGTTAGGAACTACGCACTATGCAATATATTGCATGGCGGTGCGTATATCCTTACACGCAATAGAGTCATATTCATTCATCATATTCATTCCGTCATATTCGTTCGTCATGCAAACACAGATTGATACCTTCTCGTCCGACCTCTCAGCTCGAGTTAGCACCAATGAAGTTCCACAACAAGATATTTTACGCAGACTTGAAGCAGTTGAACGTGTATCGTATACAAACAGCCTTGCAGTGGAGCGCACCGAGAGCGATAAATGCAATGGCATTGCTAAAATGAAGGCCGACATGAAAACAATGAAGCAAGACATTTCAACAATCTTGGATAAGTGTGAACTGTTTCTGACTCAAGTCAACTCAACCAAAGGCTCAATAGCATCCATTGGTGGGAGGATTAAAACACTCGAAGAGTTACACAACAAGAACAACTTGAAGGGCAAAACGAACTCACAAAAAACATCTGACAATGCCAAGTGTGACTGTGAACATCGCTGCACAGAGAACCTCAAAGCTGATATGCAAAGTTTCGTCGGCCATATATATGGCGAACTCAACAAATTCGCCCACTTGACATGGAACACAATCCACGCTAACCGATCGCAAAACCCAATTGATACAAGAGGATACCCACAATCGCCGTCAGTTAGCCATGCAGACATTCAGCTGGTTGGTATTAGCAAGCACCCATCTTCACCCACACCTAGTGCTTCAAAATTCAACCCGCAGGAAACGTCTACACCAAGTTCTTCTCACGTTAAACGCACAGATAAAGAGCCGACAAACACACCACTCGACAAGAAGAATAACTCTATTAACTATGCGCGTCACGCTAATCATGACACGCACGTTGACAACCAACAATCCAATCATGACCTCCGTGATATTCCTGTGGATGATTGTGACGACACCCACCACGATTCCATAGAAGACACTCGACACTCCAATAAACGGAGCCACCTGCAATCAGAGAAGCCTGGTACTAACGATGATCATTCAAACCACAACAGACGCCCTTCGCGAAATAACTACTCATCGAACAACGCATCTTTTTCCAGGTTCTATCAAAAGTCAAACGACAGTATACCACCATGGTAACACCGCGGTGAACCATGGTAACACCAAGGTAAACCACAGTATACCATCATGGTAACACCACTGTAAACCACAGTATACCATCATGGTAACACCACGGTAAACCTAAGTATACCACCATGGTAACACCACGGTAAACCACAGTATACCACCATGGTAACACCACGGTAAACCATAGTAACACCATGGTAAACCACAGTACACCATCATGGTAACACCACGGTAAACCAAAGTATACCACCATGGTAAAAAAAAACCGAGATATTTTGGCCGCCCATCGTGGTGCCACCATGGTGGTTTACCAAGGTGGTTTACCATGGTGGTTTACCACCATGGTAACACCTCGGTAAACCACCACGGTATTACCACCACGGTAAAACCATGGTAAACCACCATGGTGACACCACGATGGGCGGCCAAAATATCTCGGTTTTTTTACCATGGTTTACCATGGTGTTTTACCATGGTGGCACCAAGGGGGGTTTTTATATGGGCGCGGCACTATAAGCAGCAGAATAAACAGCATCAACGAGCGGAACAATAACAGTGTCTGGAGACGCATGTACCATATAGTAGCAATGACACAGTAGGTAAGTTGTCTTACGATGGTGCAATTTAGTAACAAGCGGTCGTCGTAATTGACGAATCTCACATTATTGACAGACAGAGGTAACTGACCAATCGCGTTACGCCCAAACGAAGTTCAAGGCCAACCCCTTCCTGAACAAAATAGCTTTCCGATGATGCATTTACGCTCGTTTTAAAACGTTGTTTAACACGATAATATAACTTCTTTCAGAGATTTTAAAGATGCCCATGTGTGCGTATGCATCTTGTAATAGTGATACAGTTACTTACACAATTTGGAGTGATATTGATATTATGGCCATTTCGAAAGCCGAAAACGATGTTTACGTTGTGACTTTTGTGTAACAAAAGTCACGAAAACTTCAATATCGACAGGATTACAAGGAATACATACGTTTGTTCAAAGGTAGGTTAATATAGTTTATATATATTTCAGATGTTTAATTGATATAGTTTGATAAATAACTTTCGTTTCAAAGAGTGACAAAACAAACACCAGAACAATGATGACATTGATGCACACAAATCACCACCGTTCTTTTCGGTAGACAACGTCTCAAAGAAATCCAACCTTCTACAATATTACACCGGGTTCAGTAGTTATCGTTTCGAGGGTTATACAAGTTTCTTGTTCCAAATGATTCTACTCATCCTTTATCAAATGTACAAGGTGTCAAGATCGAAATCAGACATGTGGACGTTAGAAATCAGACATGTGGACGTTAGAAATCAGACATGGGGAAGTTAGATTTGAAGGAGTATTTCTTTCTGACAATATGTAACTTAAGACAAAACTTCGACTATAAACGAGGTGTATTATAGAGTGTACTGACATTCGACTTCATAAATCGGCATCGTTGAGGGTACAACGTCAAACTTAATAGTGACTAATAATCTATACTAGAAATTAGAGCAAAACATATTGTTATTAGTCGATGTATGGGTGCAGGTAGTTGTGATTGGTTGGAAGTACTATCAGTTTAAACAATATCTAGTTCTTCCCAATGGCATATAAGTTTATCACTTCCGTGTTATTAACGCTCATTAAGTTACATATTATAAAGTTATTATATAATGTTGTGTACAGTATATGTTTTTCTTGTACTCGTCCAGGTTGTGGCGAAAAGTCATATTGGACGAGAAACGCAGTGTCGAGTCCAATATGACTTTTCACCACAACCTGGACGAGTACAAGAAAAACTCATACTGTACACAACATTGTATAATGACATTTTTATTATCCATCTGTATGTTTATCCAAATTTTGGGAATAAAACTTTTGTGGTTATTTTTGGTATTTGTCGGCACTTAATTCTCTATAAAAGCCTGTATTTGATCACCTCACCAGAAAGCATGATTTGGAACAATAAACACGGAAATGAAAAAAACACTCAATGCGTAAGTGAAACGTCTGCTAAATCCACCAGCGTTGCGCGCGCATCACAATTTCACCGATTATTTTCGCAATAGTTAATTCGTGACGTCACAGAGTCCCAAAAAAGAAGAAGTCATATTGCATACTTGGGAGTCCAATATGACATTCGGGAGTCCAATATGACTTTTTCCCGGATTATCACGTGGCGGCTTCTGCCCAATCAGAAATGGTGTTAGTTATAATGATAAGGGATGGATAATAATAAGTTAAGTTACATAATGTCGGAGAGAAATACTCCTTCAAATCTAACGTCCACATGTCTGATTTCTTGTCTAACGTCCACATGTCTGATTTCTTGTCTAACGTCCACATGTCTGATTTCTTGTCTAACGTCCACATGTCTGATTTCTAACGTCCACATGTCTGATTTCTAACGTCCACATGTCTGATTTCTTGTCTAACGTCCACGTGTCTGATTTCTTGTCTAACGTCCACATGTCTGATTTCTTGTCTAACGTCCACGTGTCTGATTTCTTGTCTAACGTCCACATGTCTGATATCTAACGTCCACATGTCTGATTTATTGTATAACGTCCACATGTCTGATTTATTGTATAACGTCCACATGTCTGATTTCTAACGTCCACATGTCTGATTTATTGTATAACGTCCACATGTCTGATATCTAACGTCCACATGTCTGATTTATTGTATAACGTCCACATGTCTGATTTATTGTCTAACGTCCACATGTCTGATTTCTTGTCTAACGTCCACATGTCTGATATCTAACGTCCACATGTCTGATTTATTGTATAACGTCCACATGTCTGATTTATTGTATAACGTCCACATGTCTGATTTCTTGTCTAACGTCCACATGTCTGATATCTAACGTCCACATGTCTGATTTATTGTATAACGTCCACATGTCTGATATCTAACGTCCACATGTCTGATTTATTGTATAACGTCCACATGTCTGATTTCTTGTCTAACGTCCACATGTCTGATATCTAACGTCCACATGTCTGATTTATTGTATAACGTCCACATGTCTGATTTATTGTATAACGTCCACATGTCTGATATCTAACGTCCACATGTCTGATTTATTGTATAACGTCCACATGTCTGATATCTAACGTCCACATGTCTGATTTATTGTATAACGTCCACATGTCTGATTTATTGTCTAACGTCCACATGTCTGATTTCTTGTCTAACGTCCACATGTCTGATATCTAACGTCCACATGTCTGATATCTAACGTCCACATGTCTGATTTCTAACGTCCACATGTCTGATTTATTGTATAACGTCCACATGTCTGATATCTAACGTCCACATGTCTGATTTATTGTATAACGTCCACATGTCTGATTTATTGTCTAACGTCCACATGTCTGATTTCTTGTCTAACGTCCACATGTCTGATATCTAACGTCCACATGTCTGATTTATTGTATAACGTCCACATGTCTGATATCTAACGTCCACATGTCTGATTTATTGTATAACGTCCACATGTCTGATTTATTGTCTAACGTCCACATGTCTGATTTATTGTCTAACGTCCACATGTCTGATATCTAACGTCCACATGTCTGATTTATTGTATAACGTCCACATGTCTGATATCTAACGTCCACATGTCTGATTTATTGTATAACGTCCACATGTCTGATTTATTGTATAACGTCCACATGTCTGATTTCTAACGTCCACATGTCTGATATCTAACGTCCACATGTCTGATTTATTGTATAACGTCCACATGTCTGATTTATTGTCTAACGTCCACATGTCTGATTTCTTGTCTAACGTCCACATGTCTGATATCTAACGTCCACATGTCTGATTTATTGTCTAACGTCCACATGTCTGATTTATTGTATAACGTCCACATGTCTGATTTCTAACGTCCACATGTCTGATTTATTGTATAACGTCCACATGTCTGATTTATTGTCTAACGTCCACATGTCTGATTTCTTGTCTAACGTCCACATGTCTGATTTATTGTATAACGTCCACATGTCTGATTTATTGTCTAACGTCCACATGTCTGATTTCTAACGTCCACATGTCTGATATCTAACGTCCACATGTCTGATTTATTGTCTAACGTCCACATGTCTGATTTATTGTATAACGTCCACATGTCTGATTTATTGTCTAACGTCCACATGTCTGATTTCTAACGTCCACATGTCTGATTTATTGTCTAACGTCCACATGTCTGATTTATTGTCTAACGTCCACATGTCTGATTTATTGTCTAACGTCCACATGTCTGATTTATTGTCTAACGTCCACATGTCTGATTTATTGTCTAACGTCCACATGTCTGATTTCTAACGTCCACATGTCTGATATCTAACGTCCACATGTCTGATTTATAACGTCCACATGTCTGATTTATAACGTCCACATGTCTGATTTATTGTATAACGTCCACATGTCTGATTTATTGTCTAACGTCCACATGTCTGATTTCTAACGTCCACATGTCTGATATCTAACGTCCACATGTCTGATTTATAACGTCCACATGTCTGATTTATAACGTCCACATGTCTGATTTATTGTATAACGTCCACATGTCTGATTTATTGTCTAACGTCCACATGTCTGATTTCTAACGTCCACATGTCTGATATCTAACGTCCACATGTCTGATTTATAACGTCCACATGTCTGATTTATAACGTCCACATGTCTGATTTATTGTATAACGTCCACATGTCTGATTTCTAACGTCCACATGTCTGATATCTAACGTCCACATGTCTGATTTATTGTATAACGTCCACATGTCTGATTTATTGTCTAACGTCCACATGTCTGATTTCTTGTCTAACGTCCACATGTCTGATATCTAACGTCCACATGTCTGATTTATTGTCTAACGTCCACATGTCTGATTTATTGTCTAACGTCCACATGTCTGATTTATTGTATAACGTCCACATGTCTGATTTCTAACGTCCACATGTCTGATTTCTAACGTCCACATGTCTGATTTATTGTATAACGTCCACATGTCTGATTTATTGTCTAACGTCCACATGTCTGATTTCTTGTCTAACGTCCACATGTCTGATTTATTGTATAACGTCCACATGTCTGATTTATTGTCTAACGTCCACATGTCTGATTTCTAACGTCCACATGTCTGATATCTAACGTCCACATGTCTGATTTATTGTCTAACGTCCACATGTCTGATTTATTGTATAACGTCCACATGTCTGATTTATTGTCTAACGTCCACATGTCTGATTTCTAACGTCCACATGTCTGATTTATTGTCTAACGTCCACATGTCTGATTTCTTGTCTAACGTCCACATGTCTGATATCTAACGTCCACATGTCTGATTTATTGTATAACGTCCACATGTCTGATATCTAACGTCCACATGTCTGATTTATTGTATAACGTCCACATGTCTGATTTCTTGTCTAACGTCCACATGTCTGATATCTAACGTCCACATGTCTGATTTATTGTATAACGTCCACATGTCTGATTTATTGTATAACGTCCACATGTCTGATATCTAACGTCCACATGTCTGATTTATTGTATAACGTCCACATGTCTGATATCTAACGTCCACATGTCTGATTTATTGTATAACGTCCACATGTCTGATTTATTGTCTAACGTCCACATGTCTGATTTCTTGTCTAACGTCCACATGTCTGATATCTAACGTCCACATGTCTGATATCTAACGTCCACATGTCTGATTTCTAACGTCCACATGTCTGATTTATTGTATAACGTCCACATGTCTGATATCTAACGTCCACATGTCTGATTTATTGTATAACGTCCACATGTCTGATTTATTGTCTAACGTCCACATGTCTGATTTCTTGTCTAACGTCCACATGTCTGATATCTAACGTCCACATGTCTGATTTATTGTATAACGTCCACATGTCTGATATCTAACGTCCACATGTCTGATTTATTGTATAACGTCCACATGTCTGATTTATTGTCTAACGTCCACATGTCTGATTTATTGTCTAACGTCCACATGTCTGATATCTAACGTCCACATGTCTGATTTATTGTATAACGTCCACATGTCTGATATCTAACGTCCACATGTCTGATTTATTGTATAACGTCCACATGTCTGATTTATTGTATAACGTCCACATGTCTGATTTCTAACGTCCACATGTCTGATATCTAACGTCCACATGTCTGATTTATTGTATAACGTCCACATGTCTGATTTATTGTCTAACGTCCACATGTCTGATTTCTTGTCTAACGTCCACATGTCTGATATCTAACGTCCACATGTCTGATTTATTGTCTAACGTCCACATGTCTGATTTATTGTATAACGTCCACATGTCTGATTTCTAACGTCCACATGTCTGATTTATTGTATAACGTCCACATGTCTGATTTATTGTCTAACGTCCACATGTCTGATTTCTTGTCTAACGTCCACATGTCTGATTTATTGTATAACGTCCACATGTCTGATTTATTGTCTAACGTCCACATGTCTGATTTCTAACGTCCACATGTCTGATTTATTGTCTAACGTCCACATGTCTGATTTCTAACGTCCACATGTCTGATATCTAACGTCCACATGTCTGATTTATTGTCTAACGTCCACATGTCTGATTTATTGTATAACGTCCACATGTCTGATTTATTGTCTAACGTCCACATGTCTGATTTCTAACGTCCACATGTCTGATTTATTGTCTAACGTCCACATGTCTGATTTATTGTCTAACGTCCACATGTCTGATTTATTGTCTAACGTCCACATGTCTGATTTATTGTCTAACGTCCACATGTCTGATTTATTGTCTAACGTCCACATGTCTGATTTCTAACGTCCACATGTCTGATATCTAACGTCCACATGTCTGATTTATAACGTCCACATGTCTGATTTATAACGTCCACATGTCTGATTTATTGTATAACGTCCACATGTCTGATTTATTGTCTAACGTCCACATGTCTGATTTCTAACGTCCACATGTCTGATATCTAACGTCCACATGTCTGATTTATAACGTCCACATGTCTGATTTATAACGTCCACATGTCTGATTTATTGTATAACGTCCACATGTCTGATTTATTGTCTAACGTCCACATGTCTGATTTCTAACGTCCACATGTCTGATATCTAACGTCCACATGTCTGATTTATAACGTCCACATGTCTGATTTATAACGTCCACATGTCTGATTTATTGTATAACGTCCACATGTCTGATTTCTAACGTCCACATGTCTGATATCTAACGTCCACATGTCTGATTTATTGTATAACGTCCACATGTCTGATTTATTGTCTAACGTCCACATGTCTGATTTCTTGTCTAACGTCCACATGTCTGATATCTAACGTCCACATGTCTGATTTATTGTCTAACGTCCACATGTCTGATTTATTGTCTAACGTCCACATGTCTGATTTATTGTATAACGTCCACATGTCTGATTTCTAACGTCCACATGTCTGATTTATTGTATAACGTCCACATGTCTGATTTATTGTCTAACGTCCACATGTCTGATTTCTTGTCTAACGTCCACATGTCTGATTTATTGTATAACGTCCACATGTCTGATTTATTGTCTAACGTCCACATGTCTGATTTCTAACGTCCACATGTCTGATATCTAACGTCCACATGTCTGATTTATTGTCTAACGTCCACATGTCTGATTTATTGTATAACGTCCACATGTCTGATTTATTGTCTAACGTCCACATGTCTGATTTCTAACGTCCACATGTCTGATTTATTGTCTAACGTCCACATGTCTGATTTATTGTCTAACGTCCACATGTCTGATTTATTGTCTAACGTCCACATGTCTGATTTATTGTCTAACGTCCACATGTCTGATTTATTGTCTAACGTCCACATGTCTGATTTCTAACGTCCACATGTCTGATATCTAACGTCCACATGTCTGATTTATAACGTCCACATGTCTGATTTATAACGTCCACATGTCTGATTTATTGTCTAACGTCCACATGTCTGATTTATTGTCTAACGTCCACATGTCTGATTTCTAACGTCCACATGTCTGATTTATAACGTCCACATGTCTGATTTATTGTCTAACGTCCACATGTCTGATTTATTGTCTAACGTCCACATGTCTGATTTATTGTCTAACGTCCACATGTCTGATTTCTAACGTCCACATGTCTGATATCTAACGTCCACATGTCTGATTTCTAACGTCCACATGTCTGATTTATAACGTCCACATGTCTGATTTATTGTCTAACGTCCACGTGTCTGATTTCTAACGTCCACATGTCTGATTTCTTGTCTAACGTCCACATGTCTGATTTCTAACGTCCACATGTCTGATTTATTGTCTAACGTCCACATGTCTGATTTATTGTCTAACGTCCACATGTCTGATTTCTAACGTCCACATGTCTGATATCTAACGTCCACATGTCTGATTTCTAACGTACACATGTCTGATTTCTAACGTCCACATGTCTGATTTCTTGTCTAACGTCCACATGTCTGATTTCTAACGTCCACATGTCTGATTTCTTGTCTAACGTCCACATGTCTGATTTCTAACGTCCACATGTCTGATTTATTGTCTAACGTCCACATGTCTGATTTCTAACGTCCACATGTCTGATTTCTAACGTACACATGTCTGATTTCTAACGTCCACATGTCTGATTTCTTGTCTAACGTCCACATGTCTGATTTCTAACGTCCACATGTCTGATTTCTAACGTACACATGTCTGATTTCTAACGTCCACATGTCTGATTTCTTGTCTAACGTCCACATGTCTGATTTCTAACGTCCACATGTCTGATTTCTAACGTACACATGTCTGATTTCTAACGTCCACATGTCTGATTTCTTGTCTAACGTCCACATGTCTGATTTCTAACGTCCACATGTCTGATTTCTTGTCTAACGTCCACATGTCTGATTTATTGTCTAACGTCCACATGTCTGATTTATTGTCTAACGTCCACATGTCTGATTTATTGTCTAACGTCCACATGTCTGATTTATTGTCTAACGTCCACATGTCTGATTTCTTGTCTAACGTCCACATGTCTGATTTATTGTCTAACGTCCACATGTCTGATTTCTAACGTCCACATGTCTGATTTATAACGTCCACATGTCTGATTTCTTGTATAACGTCCACATGTCTGATTTATTGTCTAACGTCCACATGTCTGATATCTAACGTCCACATGTCTGATTTATTGTATAACGTCCACATGTCTGATATCTAACGTCCACATGTCTGATTTATTGTCTAACGTCCACATGTCTGATTTATTGTCTAACGTCCACATGTCTGATTTATAACGTCCACATGTCTGATTTATTGTATAACGTCCACATGTCTGATTTCTTGTATAACGTCCACATGTCTGATTTATTGTCTAACGTCCACATGTCTGATTTATTGTCTAACGTCCACATGTCTGATTTATTGTCTAACGTCCACATGTCTGATTTCTTGTCTAACGTCCACATGTCTGATTTATTGTCTAACGTCCACATGTCTGATTTCTAACGTCCACATGTCTGATTTATAACGTCCACATGTCTGATTTATTGTCTAACGTCCACATGTCTGATATCTAACGTCCACATGTCTGATTTATTGTATAACGTCCACATGTCTGATTTATAACGTCCACATGTCTGATTTATAACGTCCACATGTCTGATTTATAACGTCCACATGTCTGATTTCTTGTATAACGTCCACATGTCTGATTTCTTGTATAACGTCCACATGTCTGATTTATTGTCTAACGTCCACATGTCTGATTTATAACGTCCACATGTCTGATTTCTTGTATAACGTCCACATGTCTGATTTCTTGTATAACGTCCACATGTCTGATTTCTTGTATAACGTCCACATGTCTGATTTATTGTATAACGTCCACATGTCTGATATCTAACGTCCACATGTCTGATTTATTGTCTAACGTCCACATGTCTGATATCTAACGTCCACATGTCTGATTTATTGTCTAACGTCCACATGTCTGATTTATAACGTCCACATGTCTGATTTATTGTCTAACGTCCACATGTCTGATTTATTGTCTAACGTCCACATGTCTGATATCTAACGTCCACATGTCTGATTTATTGTCTAACGTCCACATGTCTGATTTATTGTCTAACGTCCACATGTCTGATATCTAACGTCCACATGTCTGATTTATTGTCTAACGTCCACATGTCTGATTTATTGTCTAACGTCCACATGTCTGATTTATTGTCTAACGTCCACATGTCTGATTTATTGTCTAACGTCCACATGTCTGATTTCTTGTCTAACGTCCACATGTCTGATTTATTGTCTAACGTCCACATGTCTGATATCTAACGTCCACATGTCTGATTTATTGTCTAACGTCCACATGTCTGATTTATTGTCTAACGTCCACATGTCTGATTTCTAACGTCCACATGTCTGATTTATTGTCTAACGTCCACATGTCTGATATCTAACGTCCACATGTCTGATTTATAACGTCCACATGTCTGATTTATTGTCTAACGTCCACATGTCTGATATCTAACGTCCACATGTCTGATTTATTGTATAACGACCACATGTCTGATTTATTGTATAACGTCCACATGTCTGATATCTAACGTCCACATGTCTGATTTCTTGTATAACGTCCACATGTCTGATTTCTAACGACCACATGTCTGATTTATTGTATAACGTCCACATGTCTGATATCTAACGTCCACATGTCTGATTTATTGTATAACGTCCACATGTCTGATTTCTTGTCTAACGTCCACATGTCTGATTTATAACGTCCACATGTCTGATTTCTTGTATAACGTCCACATGTCTGATTTCTTGTATAACGTCCACATGTCTGATTTATTGTCTAACGTCCACATGTCTGATTTATTGTCTAACGTCCACATGTCTGATTTATTGTCTAACGTCCACATGTCTGATTTATTGTCTAACGTCCACATGTCTGATATCTAACGTCCACATGTCTGATTTATTGTATAACGTCCACATGTCTGATTTATAACGTCCACATGTCTGATTTATAACGTCCACATGTCTGATTTATAACGTCCACATGTCTGATTTATTGTATAACGTCCACATGTCTGATTTCTTGTATAACGTCCACATGTCTGATTTCTTGTATAACGTCCACATGTCTGATTTATTGTCTAACGTCCACATGTCTGATTTATTGTCTAACGTCCACATGTCTGATATCTAACGTCCACATGTCTGATTTATTGTCTAACGTCCACATGTCTGATTTATAACGTCCACATGTCTGATTTATAACGTCCACATGTCTGATTTATTGTCTAACGTCCACATGTCTGATTTCTTGTCTAACGT